>CATIWR010575524.1:0-29812 GCA_949677035.1 Omphalea diandra | reverse complement strand
AAAATTTCTTTGTTGTTATGTTTTTGTTGTTTGAGACATTAATATTCTGCGGGTCTATTAGAGTGTTTGCCTTTTGTTTTTTTTTATATATATATATATATATATATATATATATATATATATATATATATATATATATATATATGCGTGTGTGTGTTGGAGGGTATTAAAAGTTAGCATTGTACATAAGGAGAATCTAAGAGCTAAAAAGTTTCTTCTGAACAGGACCGTTTCATGAAGGAATATGTATTATTCTCTAATATTGAATAAGTTGATTTTTCAAATCACTAATAAGGAAAAAAAAAAAAACAAACAAATCAGCGGTCTAAATATTGAAAGTCTTTTTCTAAAAGTTTGTTGTATGCAAATATAAAAAAATAAAAAGAAAAATCAGAAAATATTGTCAACTTTAAATTTTCATAACAAAAACTCTCTTAAATGGATGTTGAAGAAGAAGAAAGAAATGCTGTTAAAACAAGAATTTCAAATATTGTTAATAATTATGAGAAGAAATATATAGGTGGATGATAGTCTCCCTAAATATATATGAGTATGATGTACACAATATTTCCTGCTGGAATTGTAGATCACTACTTGCTTTTAATTAAATATCTTTATAAAATTTTAGGGTAATATTGTAACTAAAAATGGATCGGAAGATAGAATCTTAAGAAGGATTGAAAAAAATTGTTATAATCAATATTTTCAAACTCTCAGTCATATGGGGTTGGAAAACTCAAGAACCGGCCCTCGGCCAGTTTGAATCTCTAATCCGAAATAAAAGAAATCCAATCAAAATTTGATCAGATAGGATGTTTATCTTTAATTTTCTTTTAAAAATTTTTTAGATTAATTTTATAAAATTATAATTGTTATATTGTCATTAATGATAAATATAATGATTACCTTTATTTTATTTTTTAAAATAAATTTATTAAAATTTTATAATGCAAATTTTGAGTTGTTGAAATAATAAATTATTATAAAAAATTGATCATTATATAATTTAAGTTTTAAAAAACAATAAATCACTATAGAAAATTGAAAATGATTTGTTAAAAAACTATTATATTACCATTAAATTAGTGTTATTTCAATTATCTATAATATAAAATCTTTTGATTATATTTTGAATAATTAAAATATTTATTTTCATGTTTTACAATTATTATATATGCATAAAAATTTTCATTTAAAATCTTTATTTGAAAAATATTTCATATATATATATATATATATATATATATATATATATATATATATATATATATATATATATATATATATATACACACACACACGTGTTTTCAATATAATATATAATATTAAATTATTAATTAAATTACATTTTTTATTGGATTCTAGTTTAGTTCAGTTTGATTTTTTATCTATGACTTTCTGTCTTGGTCAAATTATAAAATCATGATTATAACTATTAGTAAATAATAAAATACAAGTTATTAGTTATAATGACAACTATTTTTATGTATACTATTAATATAAATTCAAAAATTAAATAGATTTAGTTGAGTTCAAGTAACACATGGTAAAATTTTAATAAAATAAATTTGAGACAAAATAGTAAATATTACATGCATTGCACATGTTATATTAAAATATATTTTTAAAAATTCACATGCAATCTATATATAAATATTAGTATATTAAAAAAAAATATTAGACATTAGCTATAAGAATTGCACTTATAATACTATTCACTATTTCATGGTAATTTTTGTTAAATGAAAAATTAGTAAAAAGTAATATTAATTGCATAAGACAATAAAAAAAATTTTATTTCTTTAAACTGCTTTACAAATATATATATATATATATATATATATATATATATAAAGATATAAAATTTTCTATTGCTCCTCAGGTATTAATGAGAACTTGGTAAGGTTTAAAAAAAAAAAAAAGGATTATTTATTGATATAAACTTCCACCATTGTCTCTTAAACCTTAGACAACATTTGAATATGTAACTTTGGCTTCCTCTTCATTAATGTGTATAAATATTCCAAAAAGTATGTATAGTGCAATAATATTGCTATAGTTCCAATAATATTGCTACAAACCCAAAAATAGATATTATGGCAATGTATATTGACCTTCAAATATTTGGAGCTTGCAAGATATGGAACTCTTTGAATATATTAATGTTACTAAGGATTATTGTAAAGTAACCCTTTGACCTTATTCTCTTTAACTAATGAAAACAAAAAAAAAAACTTTTTAATATCAAAATGACTTTTTAGTATAATAAAACAATTGTAAAGGATGACTTAGTACAATATTAAAAAAATAAAAGATGACTTAGTTAAATATGACAAATATCAAAGGGTTCAGGGTAATTAATTTTTGTGTTTTTAAAGATTTATGAGTAAGTTTCAAATACAAGACATAATTTATTGTATAAAAAAGTAAATCAACTTATTGATCAATGTTGTGTATGTAACCTTCACAATTACACAAATCACTCAAGTAATATAATGATAAGTAGAGATCGTTCTCAAGAGAATTGTTTCATAAGTACCAAAGAACTAAATTTTCCTATTATTTAGCAACCAAATAGTGAAAGGATAATAAATAAAAACTGAAATTATAAAATTAATTCAACAAAATTGAAATTAAATTAAAAGAAAACCTTATAATAATGATTTTTTAGGGAATTCGGATACATCACAATACCATTTTATAAATATATCAAGAGAATTTATTTCAATTGAGATAGGGTTATGCTTGAAGATGAATTTTTCTAAATTACCTAATAATCTCTCACAAACAAAATTGAATCTATTATTACTAAAATTATGCCTACTCTTGTGGTCACAAAATTGAATAACAAAACATTAAACTTCATAAATAATCATTAAATATCTCTAGAAGTTAAGTATACTTTCATGGTCTCAATCTCTTAATTTAATATGTTAGGGCTGATTTTAGACTTTCATTGTCATTCCATCTACTAAAATCTCAAACATTGCACATATATGGTCATTCATACATATAATATCAATTAAGCTCTAACATATTAAATCAAAACACCCAACATAATTGAAACAAAAATTACTTCATAGATTCATGAAAAAAAATATTAGATTTTCAGCTTAATCCCTAGAATTGAAAAATTAATTCATCCAACAAGAAGAAAAATAAACAAAGACAAATGAATCCATTGAATTTAGTAGAAAAAAATTCAGAGGAAGAGTTTTGCTAACAAAAATAATGAAAATCTTAAAAGAAAATGCCTCTAATATTCACAAAATCTTCTTTTTATTTGGTACAGAAGTAGATCCACTTTTATCTCCTAAAAATCTTATCTTTTTTCGTCCAAGAATCTCTATCCAGATAGGTCAAATCTCTATCTTAAAAGGTAGTATGTATTGTGTTTTAAAATATGAATTTGACATCTTGCATTGCTAGATACATGGGACATGCAACTACTCATGCACTTAATTGTTTACGCGATTTTGCTTTGCTAACTAGCCAACTTTGTATCTCGCATGGTTCTACTTATGACCCATGTAATACTCTATGCAACACTACTAGAAAACGTAATTTAGCTTTTTTTAAATAATTTCTTGTGCAAACAGAAAAGGGATATAAAACAATTTATTCTAAAATACAATACTGTAAAAAATAAGAAAAACTCATAAGTTCCAACATATATATATATATATATATATATCAATCAACACTATAATATTATATTATAATTTTGTATTAGTAAAATTTTTAAGTATTCAAGTCATAATTTCGTTATCATTTGTAATTATTTATCACTTTAAATTTTCATTTTTATAAATTTATCATAATAATTAATAAATTGCTTATTTAATTTAAAATTTACACAATGATACACACGACATTGTATATATATATATATATATATCAATCAATCAACACTATAATATTATAGAATATTATATTATAATTTTGTATTAGTAAAATTTTTAAGTATTCAAGTGATAATTTCGTTATCATTTGTAATTATTTATCACTTTAAATTTTCATTTTTATAAATTTATCATAATAATTAATAAATTGCTTATTTAATTTAAAATTTTACACAATGATACACACGACATTGTTGGATTAAGTTAGTCAAGCCTAAGTGAAAACTCTTTTTTGATGTTGATCTTCCAGATATTTAGGTAGGATCGTTTTGGAATTTGAATGAAAGCCTTAATCTCAATTATTGAAATTTGAATCATAATTCTCGATCATGAAGCAAAAGCTCACGACTGCTATCTTGCAAAATATTTGAGTGAATTTTATGCAGACGATTTCACTGTGAAAGTCGCATCCAGAATCGCGATCATGATTTTTTTACCCACTTGGAGGGAATGAAATCTTTAACCAAATCATGCCAAGTGTCTCAAAGAAACGTTGCAACATCAAAATTAGCGATAGCAAAAAAATGGTAACAACTGTGAATTTAGTGAAACAACTTCTTCATTTAAGCAAATGATTTTCGCAATGAGCATCGCATCCAAATAGGAAAATAGAGACCGCAATTTCCACTATTGTTAAAGAGACTCAATGACTTTTTTTTTTTTTTTGAAAAACCAATGGTTAAATGTCACATACACTAGTCGTTAGATATAAACGAGGTTATGTGAATCTCGCAACTGCAAATGTATGTCTCGATTGCGTCTTTCATCTGACAAACAATAAATGTAGGAACTTTGGATATTTAAAAATAATTTTGTTTGTAATGCTTATTTGGTGGTTGTAACCTATAAATACGCTACCAAATGGACTTAAATGCAAGAGAATAACATTTATTGTAGCAAAACTCTTTCAAATTTATTTCTCAACTTTTTAAGTTTTCAATTTCTTGCAATTAAGTGTGTTGTTATTTGGTGTGAGCATTAAACACCATTGGGTTTGAGTTTAAGAGTGAGATTTTGTATAAAAAACTCTTGTTTTGGGTTTTAGAGTGAGTCTTAGAAAACTCTTGTATAAATTGAGTGTTAGCCTTGTGAAACACAAGTGAGGTTGTGTATGAGTCTTTGTAAAAACACAAGTTATAAAGTTAGGTATGAATTTTAAAATACCATTGGAGATTAGTGAAATACCTAATTGGAAGAATTGATGAGTGGATATAGGGCTGGTTAATATCCAAACCATTATAAAACTTGGTGCGTTCTACTCTTCTTTATTTCTTTTATTTCTTGCTCAACAAACTTTTCCTTTCAAAATTCCAAATTTTCCATCAGTTTAACCGTCATTCTTGGTACACAATGGCTAACAAACACCATATATTTATGTCATCATAAAATTTACCAAACTTATCATTAAATATTGGTCTATTGATAAAAAAAAAAAATCAAACATTTGCTCATTTTGATAATTATATCTACTCCTTTAAACTTGGATAAATTTAGCCAAATTTGCAAGTTTCTTAATAATTATGTCCAATTTATAATTTTGACCAAAATTGAATGACCTATTTTATGACATTGATGATATATTGGATTAAATTTTAAAACTCATTGTAACTGAGATGATAAAAAAAAAAAATTAAAATGAATCTAATGTGTCATCTATGTCATAAGATATATTATTCAATTTTGACCAAAATTATAAATTAGACATAATTATTAAAAATTTTATAAATTTAACTAAATTTTTTAAAATTTAAAGAATTAGACCTAATGGTCAAATTTTTAAAGGTTTGAATTTTTTTTATTAATAAGTCTTAAACATTTAAATACATTTGTGAGTATAAATTAGATTAATTATTAAATTGTAATATTTAACCTGCATTCTTATTGTTAAATGTATGCTCATTGTACATATAATTAAATGCAAAATTAGTTAATTTGCTAATTGTTTAGATGAAGACATAAAATGGAGAAATTTTGATATTATTAGTGCGTTAATCAATAAAAAGTCTTTGGTAATACGCTACATTTTATTTATGTGCAATAATTTCTTGCAAGCTTGATGCTCCATATATTTAAGCCAACCATTTAAATTTCGGGGGCAAATTCCACGTGCTTAAATCAGTCGCCCGTCATTTGCCTCTTGTACAACCTTCTGCCTGTGGTCAGTCCCAGATTCCAAAATTAGGGTTTCGATTAACCTCACAATTGTCAGAACAACTTAGGGATTTTCAAAACTAAAAAATTAAAACCCCTAACCAATGCCTCGATACAAAGATGATCCTCCTGCGATTCACGATTACACAATCTGTGATGAATCAAGGTGAGCATTTAACTCTTTCTGAAAATGACATTACGAGTTGACTTATTTAAACCTTATTGGCGTTTTAGGGAACCGGATTTTTGGTCTTGAGAATCATTCCCACTTTGGGATGTGGAGATGATTTGTTGAACCTTTTCGCTTCCTATGGTGACATTGAAGAGTGAGTAAAGTTTTCTTCTTTCCTTCTCCCCTAGCATGTTTCTTCATTTTTCATTTTACTATTTTTTTTCTTGTCTTAGCTTTAAACCTGTGGATGCAGAAGACTGTGAAACATTTACTGATGTTTACTAGGTGAAATTTCGTTTAGACAGTAATTACAGGTGATTATTAGTTTTAGAAATTCAGGATTTTTAATTAGATTTGGAATGATAATAATAATGCATGAATTCAAGAAATTTGGTAATTTTTTACATGGGTTGTCTAGAGTTACACATGATATGATTGGATACAAAAGCATGTTGTTGAATCAATTTTTAGTTTACAGGTTTGCAAAAAGGAAGTTGGATGAGTTTGTTTCTATGGGGAACAAATTGTAGGTGTCATATGCACCTCAATTTGAGAGCCTGTCTGATGTAAAGGACAAGCTAGAAGGAATAAGAAAGGAAGAACTTACCAGATTGGAATGTGAGTTTCTATATATGTTCATCTATGTTAATGGATAAGTCTTAATTTTGCTTTAGTTTTGGGTCGTAGAATTTGCTAATTTGTTGTATGTTACAAGTATTATGTTTGTGACTTCAGTTGGATGATCCAAGGAGGCTAGAGTTCATAATTCAAGCTACTTTGAGTAAGGTTTCATTACTTCAATGAACGTATTTTTTAAGGCTCCAATTGGGAAAATCTTAACCCTTAAGGTGCAGGAGCATGTTACTGTACTGTGAAAGTTATCCTGACCAAGGTTTTTGAGGAGCTTCTGATACCTATTGATGATCAGGTCATTATATAGAGCAAGACGGCTTCATCAGGATTGTATCTGGCAGGTTGTGGCATTTAGAGGCAATCTACTCTGTATATGATATGCAATTTGCGAAGAGGTTCCAAGTGCAATTGACTAAGTAGCCACAACTGGTCATAGTTTGAGTTCATGTATTGGGCTATCTATGTTTCTTTCTTTCTTTTTTTGTTAAACTAGTCAGGGACGCGAAGCTTGATGGTTTGCTTTTGCGTTGACCATTAGATGTTGTATGCTTCATTTTGGCACCCTGTCCAAGTTATTTAATGGTTTACTGGAATCTTTATATTTATAATGTACTATACATTTATGTTCAAATATAAGTATCTTATGCGGTTAAGTATGGTGGTTGTAGATACAAGGATCACTAATAACAAATAATAAAGGAAAAAAAAAAACTCCCCCAACAATATCAATAGATGGCTTCATGACCATGAGTAATACTTTTTTTATTTAGACTATTCAGTTTTTTCATATCTTTTTTGAGTATGAGGCCAATCCGAGCCGGGTAGAACTACAAGGCTGCAAAGTTCTCCCAATTGAATTTTAACGCAATTTTGTATACATAACTCGAATTTGAGACCTCTGATTGAGTTAAAATAGCTTCATGATAGTTGTTCTGTGTGCTCAACGATAATTGAAAAAGATAATATGAAATCAAACATGATCGATATTTGTAAATATAGTTAACTGCAATATTTGAACAATGATATACAGTATCTCAATTGCATATAGATAATATCAAGATTTTACATAAAGACATTCAATTCTCTATTGCTTCTCTGGTATTACTGAGAATTTGGTAAGGTAGAAAAATGATTATATATTGATCTAAACTTCCTCCATTACCTCCTAAACCTTAGACGATATTTCAAGGATATTTCAATATGTAACCTTGACTTCCTCTTCATTAATGTGTATAAACGTTCTAAAGAGGAGAAAAGTACGTATAATTCCAATAATACTTCTGCAAACCCAAGAACATATATTATGCCAATGTATACTGACCTCCAAATATTAGCAGCTTGCAAGATATGGAACCCTTTGAATGTATTAATGCTATTAAGGATTACTGTAGAATAACCCACCAAATAATGAAACCAATTAAAGTAACATCTATACTTGCTGCTTTTGGTAGGTCTGAGAAAGGCAACAACAATCACTTGCAATGTTGCAAGACTATTTTAGTCTAGTAGCATAAGTCATTCCTACTTTCGATGTTGTGATTCTCCCATAAAGAAGATCCAAACTTTCAAATGATTTGACATTAACCCTATGTTTGGGAGAGAGGAAAATGAGAGGGGAAGGAAAATAATGAGGTAAAATAAAAGAGGAAAGACAAAATCTATTATTTGGGAATGGAGAGAAAATGAGAGGAGAGAGAAAATATTTGAAATTTTCTCCTATGCATTTTCTCTCCAAAATGGAGAGAAAAAATGGAAGAATGAGAGGTTTTTGCTGAATTGACCATTCTGCCCCTGGACATTGTAGAAAATTATAAAATCTGAGCAAAAACCATATCAAACTGAACTGACCTGGTTCGGTTTGGTTTGATCCTTTAATAAAATTAGTTTATTTGGTTATAATTTTAAAAAAATTCGATTTTCGGTTTTTGGTTTGTTTTTTTGATAGAAAACTGAAAAAATCGAATTAACTGAAGTAATTAATAATCAAACCCATTTGAATCAAACCAAATTTAAAATACATGTACTTTAATTGAAACAAATCGAATAGAACCAAACTTTTTATAAGATTGATTCGGTTTATTTATAGACACATAAATTTCGGTTTAATCGGTTTGTTTAATTCGATTTTTTAAAAAATTTCGGTTCGGTTTGATTTTAAAAATAAAAAATTTGGTTTATTAAAATTTGGCAAGAAACTGAACCGAATCTACTAAACCGTCCGTTTGCTCACCCCTAATTACCTAGACTAAAGTTGTTTTATTTGTTCTCATCTTCATTCGACAATTCTCGGGTAATATTTCAATATTTAAAAAATATTTTTGTTACATTTCAATATTTAAAAAATGTATTTAAAAATAAATTTATTTTAAAATATTTTTTTTACATTTCAATATTTAAAAAATATAACTCAATCTATAAATATATTTTTTTAACATTTCAAATATAAAAAATAATTTTAGAATTTTTTGCATATTAACATTATATAAACTTTAATTTCATATAAAATCAATTAATTTATAAAATAATTATTTTTTTATCATTATACAATATAATTATATATCCAAATATTTTCTTTAATAAAAGGTAAAATTGAAAATGCATGAAATATTATTTTCCTTTTCTTTCATATTTGGCTATTCAAACAAGGGAAAATAAATTTATTTTCCTTTCCCTCATTTTTATCCAAACATGAGGAAGGAAAATAAAGATTCCCTCCTTATTTTCTTTCCTCCGTACATAATTTTGCCAAACACAGGCTAAGATTAGAGACTCCAGTCCTATGCATCATTGGTGTGTTTTTAGAGAGCAGACCTTCTTGCCACATATGATTGCTAGTAGTACTATTGTCGGGAAGTTTTTATAGTTGCAAATATGACCATCTCACCATTTGCATAAGTTGCAGAGATATTAAAGAAAGGGAAACTTAGACTTCCTGATTGTAATTGAGTGAAACTTGTTACAGGTGACGTATAAGCAACAAGTGTGGCTTTAATTGTTGGGTATGCAACTTGTGCTTGTGCGCCAACGTTGCTGTGGATGTAGGGTTGATTGCTCAAACAATTCATCTGCTTCGCTAAGGCCATGATGCAATCTGAAGGCAATATCAAGCTTGTTGTTGGACTCATGCAAATTTCGGTGTAAAGAAGAATCCAACACAAGTAGATCGTTATAAAACGAGAAAGTTTTGTTAGGGAAGTGATAGGTGGAACATGGTTGTCCCATGCAGAGCGAGAAGAAAACATTGAAGAAAAGGGTGATGAAAACTACATAACGGAAAACTTTGAATATTTTATATTTTAAGCGGTGATGAAAGGGAGGTTTGGTGAATGAAGAGAGTGGTGGGTGTTGTATTTATAGCTTTCCATATGAGTTCGTCCATTTCAAATTAACAGAAGGATGTGTTTTCCTAATGCAATACCTTGTAGAATTATTAACTGGCAAAATATAGTGCAAGTTTGGGATAGTATGCGGTATTGGATCTTTTTTTTTTGAGTTGTCTATAGTCGAACGGTGCAATGGATAAAAATTAGAGTGAGCCCACTTGAGGGGAGCTGCCTCCTCCCCACACGCTCACTTATCACTCACTCGGTATTGGTTCTTATGATAAGAGCATCTCCAAAGAATTTATATATTTTTTTATTATATAATGAGTTATTTTGTAAAATAAAAATTTAATAGTTTTTAATTTTTAAATATAAAAAAATAATATAGTCCAATTGTATTCTTTATTTTGAGCCTATAATGAGTTTCATTAACCAATCAAACAAATTCTACTCCCTTCTTTTCTTTGAATAAAAAAATATTCAGAACTTCAGCCAAATATTTATAGATATCAGACATTTAAAAATAAAATCAGTTCTACACAACACACCTAGCTCATCAAACACATAGTTTCACTTAAATAGTCTGATTTTCATTAAGAGTTTCTTTTTAATTGCAAGCCAAACTATAAAATTATGGCGAGGAATACAATTATAACCTCAGACAATGCTTCACCAAGAGACTGTAAGACTAGCAGGTATTAAGGCATGTGCCAAGCAAAAAAGATAGAGAAACAACCATTACTAGAGCACTTCATATTTTTCATTAATAAAAATTAAAAGAAAAACATTAAAATCATTAATGCTTACGAAAACCATTAATGCTTATTTCCCATTTTCTTAATCAAGTTTGGACTTGCCCAATTTTTTATTTTGTAGTTTTTTAAGAGCATAGTATGTCTTTGTCATTCTTAGGGGTCCCCTTTTCCTTTTTTCTAATTTTTATTCTGATTTTTTTGAATGAAATATTGTTCTCACCTTGTGACTTGAAGAAGCTGGCAAGGTTTAGGACACCAAAACAAGCCACTTGGCCCAAATGAATATATAATAAGTTGGGTATTAAAGAAAGTCTGGCCCAAAATGCAACCCTAAGTGAATCTTATTCAAAAAGGGTTGTTTGTATAGAAAAAAGAAGGGTTTTGTACGAAAAATACCTATTTAGGAAGAACAAATGACAAATTTACATTATCCAACTTTTTTTTTTTTTTCCAAAAATACAAATACACATGTTAATTTTCCCAAATTACGCTCCTCTTCTTCTAGCCCTGGCGACGCAATCAATGGAGTTTAATGATTGCACTAAATTGTTGAATTTTTATTTTATTTTGTCATCACACTTGCATCAACTGTAGTACCTATAGGGGGAAATATCAAATTCATTGGCCATTGAAAATGCCCCATTTTGTCCTGCGGTTCATTATTCCTTCGACTAGGATTAACCACAATCTCGTGCTCATAGTTATCCATGCAAGTAGGGTGAGCAAACAAACGGTTCGATTGGTTTGGTTCGATTTTTTACTAAATTTTAATAATTTGAATTTTTTATACTTATAATCAAATTGAATTGAAATTTTTGAAAAAACTGAATTAATCAAACCGATTAAATAAAAATTTATGTATCTATAAATTAAACCAAACCGATCTTATGAAAAGTTCAACTCGATTCGGTTTGTTTCAATTAAATTACATGTATTTTAAATCTGGTTCGATTTAAATTGGTTTGATTTATTTATTATTTCTATTAATTTGATTTTCTATCTAAAAAACCAAACCGAAAACCAAATTTTTTTAAAATTATAATCAAACAAATCGATTTTATTAAAAGATCAAATCGAACCAAACCAAATCAACTCGATTCGGTCGATTTTTTCAATTCGATCCAATTTTTGCTCACTCTTACATACAAGAATGACCACCTAACACATTCATATCCATTTCACTTTCCTTATTGCCCACCACATGATCCAAAATTTTGTGCATTAATTTCAAATTGTTACCGTTAACATTAGTGTAATAATAAGTTTTGATATATTGTTTATTCTTGATTTATTTGTGCTTTATATTACAGTATAACAGGTTTATATTGGTTTTGTATATATTCTCAAATTGTATTAATTTTATTTTAGTTTGAATATCAATATTAAAAATTGCATGACACAATAGTGTTAGGTTTATAACAAATTTATATTAATTTTATACTAGTTTTCACTATTCAAGAAATAAAATAAAACTAACATCAAATAAAAATTAAATCAATATATAATTTCTTTGATTAGTAAAAGTTTATCTCAAATTTATCAAATATGAAAGTTTATTTTATTCGAACTAAACTTATTTCAATAAAACAGACATTCGCTTATAAAGTGATTGACAACGTATTTAAAAGTGATTGACAATATTTTTATAATTAATTTATAAATAATTGACAATATATTTATAATTGGTTTATAAGTGGTTGACAATAGAGTTATCACTGGTTTGCAACATATTTATAATTAATTTACAAAACTATTACCTCTCCCATCTATAAATTATTATATTAATTTTATAATTATTGTTTAAAGTAATTAATTACACGTAATTGTTAATGCATAATTTTTTAAAAAATTTTTTGCTTTAATTGATTTAATTTTGAATTTATATTTAAGTTTGAATAAACTGATATTTAGATTTAAATAACTAGCAATATATTTATATGTAATTTTAGATAGATCAATAATTTAGATTCAAATCAAGCTTGTGCAATTTATTAATATGATAAATTTACTAATTTTAAATAATCAATAGAATAAATTAATGGTAAATATTTGTTTGAAAAATTAAATTTGACGATTGTTTAAAAATAAAATATTTTAACTTTTATTTAAAAATAAATTTTGGATTAATAATGAAAAATTTGAAAGTTTTAATTTTATATTTTAAATATAAGTACAGTGATAAAAATTTTAAAATTAAATTTATTTATTATTAAAAATAAATTTACTGTACATAAATTTTATTTTATCAAAATAAATTTAAAGATAGATTAGTAACTAAAGTTTGTTATTTATAAATTGGCGACAGCATCATTAATGGAATCTATTACTAAATTCTTTTTATTGTTAAATTTTTTTTTATAATTAGTACAAGTTCAACCCAGCGGGCGCTTACTCATTCCACCCATTTCTCTCTCACGGCCAAGCACCTTACCTCCTCTTCATACCCAGTTCTCATCTCTCATCCATTTCTTCCTACCCAGCCACCCTTTTCCTTGCTGCCGTCATCGCTGCTGCTGACTCCACAGATTTCTCCATCGACAGGCCCACATATTCCTCCATCGACCTCTTCCCCCAAGACTCCACAGATTCATCCATCGACAGACCCTGACGCTACCACCATCTTCAGCTAGAGACCACCGATTTTTCAGTCTCGATTGACAAGACAAGGTACATGTTTTCGACTCCACCTTTATCGGATATTTTTGTTTTTCTGAGATTCGTTTGATATTGAATTTTGATAATTTGTTTCAATCAAAATTAAACTGAAGTTTGATATTAGTGACAATTTTATATCTCTTATATGAAGTTTGAATTAGTGAAAATTAAATTGATTGTGATTGATGGGTTTAATAATGGTTGGATTTGTGATGTTGAGGTGTATTGCTGCTAAATATGGTTTCTTTTAGTTCAGATTGGTGAGTTTGATACTGGTTGGAATTTGTGAAGTTGAAGCTGAATTGAATTCGAAAATGGCTATTGCAATTGGTGTAGTGAGTTAAATGTTTGGTTGAGATTTTACTTAAAACGGATCAGTTTTTCTTTTCCATACTGGCCATGACAATTGTGTTGGTAATGAGTTGTTAGGTGTTTGGCTGGCTTCGCTGAAAGAGTTTATGGCTTGAGCTATTCTGGATTATAATATTTATGGATTGTAATAGCTGAAATTTTTGAGTTGTAATATATATATTTTTTTTAATATTATGATGTTTGGGAACCAATAATTAAAATATTTTTTATTCACAAGACGAGTAACAGATCAAATTTTCGGTTATTTCTGTTTTAATTCGGTTTTATGAATTTTTGGTTTTTTCGGTTTGGTTTTTTCGGCTTTTATAAATTTTCAGTTCGGTTCGGTTTATACATATAATATCTTTGGGTTCCATTTGCTACGCTCTATCCATTTATCTTCTTCTCATCTAATTCTCTACAGTCTCCCTCTCTTCCCTCACTCTTTAGCCTTCAATCCTCATCATCCTGCAGAAACCCAGTTGTTGAGTATTCAATTTAGCTCAGGTGAGTTATTTTCTTTATATTATCCATATTATTTTCTTTATATAGGCACACCAATGTGTTGTGAGTTCTGCTTTCTATCTGTTTCTATTTTGGGAATTTGCACTGGGGTTTCAATTGCATTTGCAGGGCAGGTTCTATACCAAGAGGCAAAAGGATTTTTGGTGGAATTTGGGGATTTGGGTTTCAATTTCTGATTTTGTGGCCTAGTGTAATGGGTGGAATTTGAGTATTGGGGTTTCAATTTCTGATTTTGGTTTCTTTCATCTTTATCATTTTTGTTTTTTTATTGTAGGAATGAATTTTTCCCTTCGATTAACTTCTAGTTTTTATGTTTAAATGCATAGCCTTCAGGTGTTATATTAGTGGATTGCACGCCCATTTGCATATATATCACTTGGTTCATGTGGTAGTAATATTCACTTTATGTTTGTTTTGAGTTAAACTACAATAATTCATATAGTAGTACATGACTCTTTGGTGCTTGTTCTGTTTGAGCAGAGTATCTTTTCTGGGTTATTTAGTTTATGTAGTTTGGCTGCTTTCTGGGTTATTTAGTTTACGTAGTTTGGCTGCTTTCTGGGTTATTTAGTTTACGTAGTTTGGCTTCTTTCTTCAGTTTGCGTTTTATCATGTTCAGTTGTTTATGTTGCTAATTTAATTACCAAAATCTGTTGGCTTTATCAGACTCTAATCTATGGTACAGCTTAAAGCTCAAAAAAAAAAAAAAAAAAAAAGATATCGAATCTCACAAATCTAATTCTAAGCCACAAGGACAGGACTCCTGCAATCACTCACAAAAGTTTGATGCTACTTCCATGTTAAAAGCAGAGTTGTTGAAATTAGTAATAAGCATTTATTATGACACATCTAATCCTATACTATATTATCTTTTTTATAAGATTTAAAAGATTAAATGGTGTAACATATGTTAAATAAAATATATTTAAAATATCCATTAAATAAAATGATGTAATATATTAAATGGGTAAACGAAATCTATAAATAAAATGGTGTTATATATTAATGATTCAATGGGTAAATGGTTGGGTTAGAATTTATATGGATCAAATGGGCATGGATACCCATATAATTACTAAATGGGTCATGAATGAGTAAATGGATAATTTATCACCCTACCCATTTTGACCCTATGCATACCTACCCATTTGCCAACAATACTTCTTTTCAATACCCATCAAGCTCCGAGCCAAAGAAGCGAGACAATCTGTTCTCTGCAAGAAGCCCTTTTCAAACGGTTATTACAGAGGTTAAAGAAGGAAACCAGGTTCATGCTCTGTTTTTAGCTGCATTTCCTCTCTTTTCCCTTTGTCTATTTGCTTCTTTTCTGAAAACTATTTCAATTATCTAAATTATTGGATGTACTCGTCTTTTTCATTTTGATTTGAAGTTTTGGTGGCCCAACATTCTTTGTTTCTTTTGATTTTTCTTTCCTTGTTCTCTGTTTCCTTTTGATTTTCCTTCTCATCATGCCATGAATTGTCCGTTTCACTCACATGGTAACGAAAACGAACGATTCATCTGTGATTTGGAAAACTCTCATAGTACTGGTTAATTTTGAATGGGGACCCTAATTTCCATTATGTATCATCTGATTTGGTACGATATTTAAAACATTGCTACTGCAGATTCCTTTTTTCATTTTGGATGATGGTAAATGTTGTATCTATAATCTTTCTGTTGAGCATTGGAATCATAAAAATTAGAAAATTTGCATAAAAAACAATTTGAGTGTTTTTTCTAATTTGTGAACACTTTTTTTGTAGTTATTTTTCTCTTAACTTATGTTAGTTCCTTAATCTAAAATCAGTTTTTGTTTTTTGTCAATATAAAGAGATTGGAATATTGTTGATTTATTGAGAAAGAAGTCGGTCGCTTCAATTAAGCTACCTGCATCAATTTCTTACCCCACCTCCTTTTCTAAGACAGTGACTTTATTGACATGAAAGTCTGTAACAACTTTTAATTTCTGTTGATACCCTTTTTCTATTGATAGTATTACATTTTTATAGTGTTAGAGATCCTATTTTATTGTAAAATATTGAGGTTATTCACCTACTTGAAAAAAATGGATATCTATTACATGGAGCAACTTGAGGAGTTTCACCATTCATTTGGTCAGTGTGTAGGCAAAAAAGATAGTTGCTTTGAGGCTTACAGCTTTCATGATATGCAACGCCATGAGTATAGTTTTGCAATTCTTTGCTCTTCTAAATATCATTATCTTTTTAGGTGAGTATTATCAATTGGTGACTGCTAAATATAATTTACAACTCAAGTTAGTTTGAGCTTTGTTTGGTTCGAATAAGTATTAGCTTTTATGAAAAAAAATGTTGTTAGCTTAGTCTATGCTAAGTTTTTCATTGGATGATCTCACAATTTAAAGGGATATATGCGAGTTTTTGTAGTTAATTTAAAGAGAATATAAATGTCTATGGCATGTTGATTTGAATATTATTTCTGTAATATGTTTTTATATTCTTTACTTATGAACTGCTAACTGTCTTAGTGAAAGGTTTGTGTTAAGTGGTTAAATGTTATATAATTCTTGAATAATTATTGTTCAAATTGAAGTTGTCAGAATCAAAACCAGAAGTAAAGGATGCCTCCATTGATATATTTGAACTAGATATTTGTTTACCTTCAATGAGTTGTGGCACAAGCCTCATGATATGGTTGAAAGGCTACTTCATTAAGGATTAGCTGGTCATCCCTGTTTGTCCTTCATATAACAGTCTATGGAATTCAATCAAGCCATAGATTTTTTTTTTTTTTCAAAAACATATGTACCTATGCTAATATCTATTTTGGAAAATAATCCAGTTGCAGGTCGAGCACCAACATAAAGAACGTCATGGGGAAAAAAGAGAATCTGCAAGTATTCCTTAACATTGAACCCAACATAGCAGTCATAAATGTCAAGAGGAAATGAAATAAAATAGTTAAAGCCATAATTTTTATTTTCCTAATTTAGAGATATAATTCCATGCATTTGTAAATACATACTTGCTTTTATCCATTTTTATTTACTATTTTAAAAATTTTCAATGTATATTGACTATGCTCCATTCTGGTTTTGAATTACATGAAGTTTGTATGAATCATTTTTAAATATCTTATCGTATTTTGACTATCTCGTTTTAAATTTTCTCCAATTTGATTCTTATGCAATAAGTTATTTTGCCAAAAATAAATAAATAAATTATATTTGTATGCTCAAAATTAAATTCTATATTTGATATTTGCCTGCAGGATTACACAAATAATTCACTAGTCATAAATAAAATCTAGACTGTCGTAGAAAGAGGCTAATCTTATCTTAGCTAGTCTTTTTTGACTTGTCTCTCTTAATCTCCACTGGCAAACATGCAGGTAACTCTTGCTTTTAATTTCCTTCTTTTTATTTTTTAAAGTTTTTGTTTGAACTAAACCCAAAAAAATTGAAATCACCGTGAAATAACCGTGTGTAGGCTAGCGATAGATTTAACATAAATTCACAGTTGGAGCATCTTCAGGCTAAGTATGTGGGGACTGGTCATGCTGATTTGAACAGATTGTGAGTTTTTTTTTTTTTCCTTTTCCTTTTCTATTTTTCGTCTTCTATAAAGTTGTCATTTTTTTGTTAATTATAGTACTTAAAACTGTATTTTCAGTGAGTGGGCAGCGAACATACAGCGAGATAGCTATGCATCATATGTGGGGCATTACCCGATGCTGGCTTTTTTTGCTGTTGCTGAGAACGAGTCTATTGGAAGAGAACGCTACAACTTTATGCAGGTTATTTTTTTAAAACTGTATTTTAAATTTGTTGTTTAAGGAGATGGGAATCTGCATATTAGTGAATCAATTGTAATTAGATTATTATTATTATTAATTTTTTTTTGGTTGTGAAGTTTGTGCAAGTCAATGTTTAGATCTTCGGCCTGTTTTCAGCGGTTCATTTTTCTGTTGTGCAAACGAGACCGACGATTTTTTGGTTAGGGTCAAATTTTCTATTACAATAAGAGGACTAAAACATTGAGTTTTTACCAAAAATGATGTCTGGTGACTGTTCTGCAGAATTTAAAAGATACAGTTGTTTTGAATCAAATGGTATAAAATAATAAAAACAAAAATTCTAGTTGAGTACAAGTAGTTGGTCTAGGATTGTCTTTAGCTGAGTTTATTCGATTTGATTCATTTGTGGTGTATAAACTTGCTACTCAACCTGTTGAACATCTTAATCTCAAATGTGGGCTGTGATTGCTATTATTAGAGGTTTCTTAGCATAGCAAGTAAAATTATGTGATACATTGTCTTGCATTGCATGGGAGATCCACATGAATGTGAATCTAATGTGCCATCAACCTTTGATGGAGATGGTGTAGATTTTATAATGGGTTACTTCGAAGTTTAGTAAAGTTAGTTAAAAGTACATCTTTATCTTATGCTGCTTAGTTAATTTTACTAGGCAAAACTATATTCCTACCATGCTTTTGGTGATATGAATTTTCCATGATTTTCAAAATCCCTTGAGTATGGTCTTCATCTTCAAGGGATAAAAGTATTTCTATTTCTAATTCACTCCTCTCTTGGTAATCCTATTGCTTTAGTAGAACCTTTAGCCTGTTATGATATATCATGTGTTTGGAGAGGTGGCTTGCACACTTACTTGCCTACTTACTTGCGACCTAACATTTTTTACCTTTGTATTGGTAAATGACCTTATATGTGTTGATCTTAGGTAATGCTTTGTGATGGTTGTACGTGTGCTTGAAGTTTCTTGTAACATAGAGAAAATCATGAAGCAAAACTGTCAGGGCATCTGACAATCCTATCACATTTGTAGGTACCAATGTAATGTATTCAAACAAGAACTGAAATAGAGTAGACGAGCATCACTTTAATTTCAGTTTCGAGTTCACTCTGGGAATGTACAGAATACAAGATTGAATACTTTACAAGTGAGCTCAATCTCCTGTGATCTTCATAAGATGATTGGAGCAACATAAATTTGTCATCAATTATGAGAAGCTGGAAAAATCATCATTTAACAAAATTTACAATACCAAAATCAAAACATAATTGTCACTATTCATATATTCAAACATCTCCTTGTCTCTTGTCAATTGTGTCTCTTCAGAACACTAAAATGTGATGGAATAGGGATAGGATGCATGTGCTCTCTCTTTCAATTGTTTTTAGGGATAGTGGATTGTAGCTTTGCTATTTTCTTGTAGTAGCTAATTCTTTATCTTGAATGATTATCACCTTATATTTCCTTCTAATTTATGCAGAAAATGCTTTTGCCTTGTGGTCTACCCCCAGAACGAGAAGATGATTGAGATTAGGCTTTCAAGTTAGAACATATTTGTGCTCGAGGCCTTTTTGGCTGTAGACTTATTGTTTGTAGTATTTTTGTGTATGTTAAGGACCAATGACATTTTGTGACTGAGATTGTCATAATGTGTTTTTGTACTTCGTAGAATTTAATATGGACTCACAGGTGGTTTGGACATTATTATTACATGGTTGAACTTGTCATCTTTTAATAGCATATCTTGGCATGGGCATGTGATATCTCTCTTTTTTAGTGTAATATAGGTTTGAGATCCAGGTCAGCTTTCGTTGAGCCTGAATTGTGGATGAAACTATGGATGCTGAGTTGAATCCTAGGTGGATAATATTTTCGTTCTTTTCCTACAGAAAAGCTGACAGCCAGTGACGCTACGGAGCTGCAGTTTGAACTGTGGACTTTTCCACTGGTGGTGGTAGTGCCTTTTTTTTCTTTTTAGTACTAGGTAGTTAAAGGTTTAAATTCATGCTTCCTAGTTCTCCCTTCCCTTCTCCTTCCTTTGGAAAAACAATGAAAGTACCGGGTCTTAGCTTTGCAATTTTGACAAATGTTTTTTCTTCATTTTTTTCCATAACTGTATTAGTCTCGATACCCTGCAACTATTTCGAAGTAGAATGTGAAGACATGATTTAAGTAGGGGTGCAATTGAGTTGAGCCGAGTTAAATCTTGTCAAGTTTGAGTTTGAACTCGATTTTAAAATTCAAAGTTTCAACTTGAGTTCGAGCTCGATCGACTTCGAAATTCGAAGCTTGACATTTGCTTGATTCATCTCTCCCTTCTCCCCTTCCTTCTTCTGTTTTTTATTTCAAAAATTTAATGTAGCCAGTTTGGTTTCCTCTATTTTTACAAGATGACAACCTCTTCTGCTTCTTCATGCTTTTTCCTCAGTTAAGTAATTTGTGTTAATTTCTTTATTTTATTACTGTTTGATTGTCTGAAAATTTTAATCTGCTGCTGCTTTACATTTGATTTCCTCGATTGATTACACAACCTCTTGGAATATCTTGAATTAGAATTTTTGCTTTTTGCTTTATTTTGTCTATTTAATATGGTTTTTTATCTGTTGGTGGTTGGTTTGGATAGAGGAAATAGAGCGGAGGAGAGAGGGGATGGAGAGAGACTGCAGGGTGATTCCTTTTTCATTTTAGCTTTTGGCTGTCTAGTTTTCGTTTTCCCTTGACGAGTTTGTTTTTTGTCCCCTTTAAATCCTTGTTAATTGATCTTAGCTGAAAATTTCATCTCTTTCTGTTTTCTTTTCTACATTTTTTTTTCAAACAAAATCATCTTTAGTGCTAAACAACAGGTTCAAATTTCACTCTCAATCAACTCATGAATTTTTAGGGTTTTTTTTTTAATTTTTTTTTATATTTGGTTGGCTTTAGATTTTCCAATTTTATTCATGAAATATAAGCAGCAAATTTATACATATATTACATAAATCTAATTTTTCTTTGCAAAGTATAGGAGATTACCTTCTTTTTTTTTTTTCTAATTTTATTCTATAAAGGTTATTTAGTTTTAATCATGTATTCTAATAATTACTATTAGAATTATGTACACCAACAAAGAGCAACATGTAGATTTGTTGTAATATAAATTAGGCTTAGAATAAAAATAGTTTAGTATTATATTCTAATTCTTTAATGGCGGATAATATTAAAATATAGACTTATATTGGAGTGGTTTTAAAATTGTGGGATTATAAATTCAAATTCTAAAATAGTTATAACATATTTTAATCATAGAGTAATTGTAACAATAAAAACTAAAATGAATTATTTACTAATTTTATGTGAATTATTAATTAAATACATTTTTCGCCTTTTGTACTTACTATCACAATATAAGAAAAATGATCAACAGATGTGTGTTGGGAAAAATGTTCATAAAAAAAAAGGAAACATGCAGCAGAAAGATAATGGCTGCATGCCTCCATTGTCTTTTGATGAACATTTTTTCTTAGTACACCTCTGTTGATCCCAAAGTACTTCTACAGTGCCAACATCAATGTTTTCTCTCTCTCCTTTGATCTCTCACATTTTTTTTTATTTTTTTATATTACTATACAAAGATTTAAATCGTAATTGCAATAATTGTCACAATTGCAGTCGTGTGTTATAGTTAAAATTAAAAAGTATAACAACCGTGATCAACATTACAATTCACAATACAACAAAAATTTTTATATAAAATAATAATAATAATAATTTCATATAAATTAATTTATAGCATATAGCTATAACATTCTTCCACATAAATTAATTATTTTTGTGTCTATGATTATCATTGCATATTATAATTTATTTTATTTATTTAAATATGATTTATTTTAAGATTATTTAATTTCAAATACAACTACGAGTAAATGATTGTAGAACTATGGACTACCTCACAGATTTAGAAAATGAAATGGACTGATGTTACAAGAAAGTTGTTTAGAAAAAATAAATTCAATACTTTATCAGGGATGAAGTTCTTTGAAAAAGCAATATAATTTTTCCTCACATCTTAACAGTCCAAACCCATTATTAGCTCATTCTAATTTAAAAAAGCCACAAAACATCTAGTACAAACACAGAAAAAAAGAAAGAAAAGAACAAACCTAAACAGGGAATGTTGCTTTCTAATATTCATCTCAATACCAATCAAGCACCAAGGCCAAAGAAGAAATCATCTTTTCTTCTCCATGCAAAAAGTTCTTTCCAAACAATTATTACATAGGCGACCAATGGAAACCAGGTTCATGCTTTGTTTTTTTGTTTCTCTACCTCTCTTTTCCCTTTGTCTATCTACTTTTCTAAAAATGATTTCAATTATCTAAATATTGGGTGTACTTTTTTCTTTTTCAGTTTGATTTCAAGTTTTGATGGCCCAATATTCTTTGTTTCTTTTGATTTTTCTTTCCCTTGTTCTTCGTTTTCTTTTGATTTTCCTTCCTATTATATCATGAACCATCTATTTCATTCATTTGGTAATGAAAACAGACGATTCGTCTGTGATTTAGAAAACTCCCCTTAATAATGGTTAATATCGAATCAGAGCCTAATTTCCATTAGGTATTATACAAGTTGATATGTAAAGGAAAATATTTAAAACACTATTACTGTAGGTCAGCTTTTCCATTTTAGATGATGTTAAATGTTGTATTTATCATCTTTTTACTGAGCATTGAAATTATAACAAAAAGAAAATTCAAAGAGAAACAATCAAAATATATTTTTTAGTTTGTGAACTATTTTTTTGTGGTTATTTTTCTATTAAGCTATATAGTTTCCTTCATCTAAAATCATTTTTCTTTTTGTACATATAAAAGAGATTAGAATATTGTTGATTTATTATGAAAGAAGGTTGTCATTTCAGTTAAGCTACCTATGTCAACTTCTTATTCCAGCAGCTTCAGTGTGCAACCACCTTTATCCACGTCATTTTCTAGGACACTTACTTCATTGACATGAAAGTCTGTAACAACTTTTTAATTTCTGTTAATGCCCTTTGTCTATTGTCAATGTTACATTTTTACAATGTTAGAGATCCCATTTTATTGTAAAATATTGAGGGTGTTCAGCTACTTATCCACAAAGTTACATTATAAACCTTTAGTAACATAAACATTGTGGCTAAACAAAATCACTTAATCCATCTTCAATTAAAACAAACTTAATTGTTTTTTAGCATGCCAAAGAAACTGTCATTTGCTAACATAAAAGTTGTGGCTAACGACCCTCCTCTGTTGTTAATGTTATTGTTGTGTTAGCATTGTGAGCAAGCTTACTGTATCATCTTCGATAATGCAATACTTAAGAATATAGTGTAAAGATTGATACTTTCTCTAAAATTGAGAGTTTCATATTAGAATTGTGGTGAAAGTCAACTTTTCTTTCAATTATTTATCTAAACTGGTATTAAAAGGATCATTGTAGGTGAAGTTAAGAAAGATATCTTTACCCTTTTTCCTGGAGTGTAAAAATCGGAGTTCATAATTTTTAGCTCCAAATAATTTAATTTTCATTTCTTTTGTGATACATGGAAAATGACTTTTTTTTATTTTTTTGTGACATTTTCATCATTTCGAAAACCTTTTTCTTTGGAAACTCAACTAAACAGGCTCGAAGCGTTTCGGGTCCATTTCTGAAATTTTAAGAAAATTAGAAATGCATTTTGTTTGTTTTGAAAACAACAATTAAATAGACAGAAGCATTGTGAGAACGCAATTACATAGAGCAACCTCCTCCAATCCCATCACATTTGAGTTGAAGCAAACAACGGCAACGACGAGGTCTGGCAGGCGACAGGGACAGTGTAACAACAACAAATTGAACTTGCGAACTCAAGTTTGTTTGGATTTTTTTGTGGGTTTCTCATGGATTAATTTGGAATTCTTTTGCTAATCTGATTTCAATGTACTTCATGGGAGATTTGTTTTTTAATTGCTTGATTGTGTGAATGATTTTTGGGAGATTTATTGATTGCTTTAATGGAAGATTTGTTTTTTGATTGCATGATTGCGTGAATGATTTTTGGGAGATTTATTGATTGCTTTAATGGGAGATTCATTTTTTGATTGCTTGGTCTAATTTTGATGTAACTGATTACTTGATGGGTGAATGATTCACTGAATCCTTTTTTCTTCATCAATTTTCAGTGAATGATTGCTTGACTACTTCAAAAATGAGCTTTTATTATTTCAAGCAAATGAGCAAGCAATTGCTGAATTATTCAGTTGTTGAATCATTTTTTCTTTATCAATTAATATCAGTTAGCAATTGCTTACTCATTTGCTAACTACCAAAGCAATCAAGCAACAGAGGTTATGTATTAGGACCGTCCTAATGCTGTTGATATTCCAATAGTAGTTATGCATTATTTAGTTGCTTAATTTTTAAAGCCCAACAAGTTGTATGAATTATTCTTTGTGGAAACAACTCTCTGATATCATTTCTTCTATCGGTCGAGTTTAGCTATAGATTAAGAAATATGACTATGATTTTGAGTTACAATATTAGTCATTGGTTGATAGACACTAAAAAATTATAATTATCTATTTAAAAAAAACCCTTATAATTGGAACAAAATTCTCATTATTGGACAATAAAGTAATTTAATAGAGTTAGAACCATAAAGTATAATCATGGCAGTAGAGAAGATAATCCCAAGTTGAGCTTGTGCATCTATTGAGATTTTATCCAGATCACTCTTAGTCTTTATCTTCTTTTAGGATTTTTATGTATAACTACTAAATGTGATGAAGATTTGATTTTTTTTCTTCAATAATAATTATAAATTTATATATGGAGAAAAAAATATTCATAAATGTATCACTATATATATATATATATATATATATATATATATATATATATATATTTACATGTGTTGGACTAGGTTAGTCAAACTTAAGTCAAAACTATCTTTTGATTTTGACAATATAGATTGAAAGGTTCTAATGTCAATTTCAAGTGTTGATCTTGTAGATATTTAGCTAGGATCACTTTGAAAGTTGAATAGAAGCCTTAATCTCAAAGATTGAAATTTGCATCCTACTTTGTGGTCATGAAGCAGAAGCTCGTGTCTGCTATCCTCCAAAATAGTTGAATGAATCTTATACAAACGATTTTGCAGAGCATGTCACATCCATAGTCGCAATCGTGACTTTTGCATTCACTTAGAGGGAATCAAATTTTCAACCAGATTATGCCAGGTATCCCAAAGAACCATTGAAAGACCAAATTTCACGGTAGCGAAATAATGATAGTGACCGCGAATTTGGTGAAGCAATTTCTCCATTCAAGCAGACGATTTTGCGGTGAGCATTGTGTCCGAAAAAGGAAATAGAGATCGTGATTTTCATTATTGCTCAAGATATGCAATGAATTGAGGAACCAATAGTCAAATAACACGTGGACTAGCTGTTAAATACAAATGGGGTTATGAGAATCTCGTAGCTGTGAATGTGAGTCTCGACCATGAATTTCATATGATAAGCAATAACTGCAGTATCTGCTTAACATACTTCAGAGATTCGAAAATAGTTTTATTTGTAACGTCTCTTTGGTGGTTGTAACCTATAAATATACCACCAAATAGGTTTGAATAAAAGAGAATAGCATTCATTATAGCAAAACTCTTGCAAATTCATTTCTCAACCTTTAAACATTCAATTTCTTGTAATTGTGTTGTAGTTGTTTGGTGTAAGCATTAAACACCATTGAGTTTGGGTTTAAGAGTGAGCAAATTCTTCTTTGGGTTTTAAAGCGAGCCTTAGAAAACTCTTATATAGGTTAAGTGTTAGCTTTGTGAAACACCAGTGAGGTTACATGTGAGCCTTTATAAAAACATAAGTTGTAAAGTTAGATGTGAGGTTTAAAACCCCATTGAAGATTAATGAAACACGTAATTTGAAGAATTGGGGAGTGGATGTAGGGTTGGTTAATACCTGAACCACTATAAAACTTAGTGAGTTATACTTTTTTTTTTATTTCTTTTATGTCTTGTTTAACAAACCTTTCCCTCTAAAATTTAAGATTTTCAACCAATTCAACCCCCCCTTCTTGGCGTACAAGAGCTAACAAATGGTATTAGAGCTAAGTCTCAAATAAAGCCTTAATTGAGTGAGAAAAGATTATGGCACAAGGGGGAATACACACTCATTTCAAGCCTTGCTTGGATGGAACTAACTATATTCATTGCAAGTATATAATGAAGATCTATTTGGATAGTGATGTGGTGGATCTATGGGACATTATAGCAAAGGAATGACAGCCTCTAACCAAAGTGGTAGATGGTTGTGAAGAGCTAATCCCAAGGGAAGAATGGGTGGAAGCACATAAAAAGTCAAATGGAAAGAACAAGAGGGCAATGACCATTCTTCTTAGCTCCTTATCAAAGGAGGAGATTGGTAAAGTGCAACATTGCCTAACTGCCCATGGGATATGAAAGGCTTTAAAGAACTATCATGAAGGCATTACATTGGTGAAATTAAGAAGGTTGGAAATGTATGTGACAGAATAAGAGCTTTTCATGACGAAAGATAATGAAAGAATCACTAACATGACAAATTAACTCCTCTCTATTGTCACAAATATAAAGAAGTTTGGAAGAATTCTCACTAATTGTAAGTTAAACACTAAAATTCTCAAATCTCTTCCTCTAGAGAAATTTGGTGCTAGAGTTTGCAACATATAAAAATTCAATCTAGAGATTAGAAAGGTGCAAACAGATGCCCTTATTGGCAAGCTACTCACTTATGAGCTGGCGTTGAAAGGATAAGGAGATGGAGAAAATGAAAGGGCAAGGAGACAAAAATGAAAAGGTTGAAAATAAGACTCTTGCTCTTAAATCCTTAACCAAAGATAAGGAGGTTGAAGTTACCTTTAGTAATAGTGATGAGAATGAGAAAAAGGATGAGGAACTAGCCATGCTCTCAAAGAGGACCAAAGAGCTCATAAAGAAAAGGAAAGATAGGTGGAACTTCAAAAGAGCATCTCTCAACTTCAAAGATATGAAGAATGAAGTGACTTATTATGAATGTGAAAAATAAGGTCACATTAAATTTGACTCCCATAACTTCAAGAAGGGAAAAAAAAAAAAAAAAGGACAAGAAGAAGAAGAAAAGCTTCAAGACTACATGGGGTGATAGCTCAAGCGAAGAAAAAAGGTTGAAAAAGTTGCCAACCTATGCTTCATGGCTCAAGAGGAGTCCTCTAATGAGGTAAGTACTTTTTCACATTCTTGTTATGATTTTGAAGACTTAGATGATGTGGATAATGAGCTTCTTGAAGCTCTCACTTTGAGATGTGAAAAATACAAATCTCAAATGAAAACTTATAAGAAAAATGTTCAAAACTTAAGGATGATTTTAAAAACTTAAATGATATTGTAAGTGACTTGAGGTTTTCTAATGAAGAACACAAAAAATCCATAAAAAAATCATTCTAAATCTTCATCCTCTTTTGATTCCTTGAGAAAAGAAAATGATTTTTTAAAAGTTGAAGTGATTAAGCTTAGGAATTCCATCACAAGATTTCACAAAGGGAAAGAAGTTTTGGGTACTTTAATTATATCTCAAAGACCTCCCTTAGTGAGATATGGTTTAGGCTTTAATGGAGCATCCTCATCCACATCTTCTCCTCCTATATTCATTAGAACATCTACACTTCAAACTTCTAGTATTGAGGTTGTTAAGAAGAAAAGTTTTAGTAACACTAATTCACCTGTGCCAAAGGGCAAAGCAAAGGCTCCTAAAGGCTCAAAAGCTAAGTCTCAAAGAGTAAATCATGCATACATCTATACCAAGAGGCATGCTTAAAGGCACACACATAAACACTTCTCTCCCACTCCTTACCACTCATGCACTTACATGTACTCTCAAAACCAAAGTGTGAGAAGGCCTCCCACTTATACCAAGGTTATGCATAAGAGAAAGACTTATAAGTCTAAACTCCAATGTCACTATTGCATGAAGTATGAACATATTAATGTCTTTTGCTACATTAGGAAAACACACCTCAAATTAGAGGACCCTTCTAAGCCTAACCCCTAAAGACCCAAGTATACTTGGGTACTTAAACAAAGGTAAATTATTTTTGTGTTACAGGATTGTTTGGTTTCCACCAAAGAAGATAATAATTAACATATGGATAGTGGGTGCTCAAAGCACATGATAGGAAATAAGAAGTTATTCATAACCAACAAAGAAAAAAATGGTGGCAATGTCACATTTGAAAACAATGTCAATGGTAAGGTAATTAACATTAGAATTGTTGGTAAGAAAGGTTGCTCCCTTATTAATAATGTTCTTTTAGTTGAGGGATTGAAACATAATTTATTGAGTGCAAGTCAATTATGTGACAAAGGTAATAAAGTCACCTTTGACCCTAAAAAATATCGAGTAACCACCTTGGTGGATAAAAAGGTTTAAGGGTGAAAAGAGAGACAATACATACTTAATTGACTTAGACGATTTGGCTAACCAATCCTTTAAGTGTCTTATCTCTATTAGCAATGAATCTTGGCTTTGACATAGAAGACTTAGACATGCTAGCATGGAGATTCTACAAAGTTTATCAAAAGGAAAGCTAGTAGAGGGTCTATCAAAGCTTACGTTCTCAAAGGACAAGACATGTGGACCTTGCCTAATGGGGAAGCAACACCAAGTATCCTTCCAAGCAAAAAATATTGTAAGTACTTTTAGACCTCTTCAACTCATTCATATGGATTTAGTTGGGCCCATTGGGAGTGCTAGTCTTAGTGGAAAGCATTATGCATTTGTCCTAGTTGATGACTACTCTAGGTTCACTTGGGTATTCTTTCTTGCTCATAAGAGTGACACTTTTGATTCTTTCAAAAGTTTTGCTAAAAGAGTTCAAAATGAAAAAGGTTACTTCATTTCTTTTATTAGGAGTGACTATGGAAAGGAATTTCAAAATGAATCTTTTGAAAATTATTATTTGGAAAATCGGATTTCTCATAACTTTTATACTCCTAAAACACCACAACAGAATAGTGTTGTAGAAAGAAAAAATAGGACATTGGTAGAGATGGCTATAACTATGCTTAATGACTATTCTTTGCCAAATTACTTTTGGGCAGAAGTCATCAATACTTCTTGTTATATTGCAAATTATGTTTTCAAAAGACCCATTCTAAACAAAACTTCTTATGAGCTATGGAATGATAAAAAACTAAGCTTTCATGCCTAGAGTTTTTGGGTGCAAATGCTACATACTTAATACAAGGACAACCTTGGAAAATTTGTCTTTAAAATCGATGAAAGCATTTTTTTGCTATTCCACCACTAGCAAAGCTCTATAAGGTGTTCAATAAAAAAGACTATAGTGGTTGAAGAGTTTATGAATATTACATTTAATTATGTTGAACTAGGATAATCAATCCTAGGTTTAAAACCTCTTTTGATCTTGACAAAGCAGATTGATCATCACTAATGTTTCAAATAAGTGTTGTTATTGCAGAATTGAATCAATCCCTCAAGAAGAAATGAAGAAGTTGATGA
>CATIWR010575479.1:0-50269 GCA_949677035.1 Omphalea diandra | reverse complement strand
AAAAGGAGAGCTATGAGAAAACCTAAGAGGGGCGTGAGATTAAAGCAAAAAAAGGAGAGCAAAGAGGGGATGCCTAAAAGAAAAAAGAAGGGCATGCAAAATGAGGGGGGTGTGAAAAAATAGTTTATATGCAAAAGTAAGAGATGTAAGAAAGCCTTGCTGCCAAAACACCTATGGCTATGCTTTTGTATGAAGAATTGTATTAGATTGTTTTTCTTTTAATGATGATCTAACCAAATTTCTTCCTAGTTGTTTTGTTTCTTTATTGCATGATTTTGAATATTTGTTTACCGAAGAGGTGCCTGGAAGATTACCACCCTTAAGAGGTATTGAACATTAAATTGACTTTATTTTAAGCTCTCAAATTTGAAATATATCTTCCTATAGAAGCAATCCCGATAAGACGAATGAACTTTAAAGGAAAGTTGAAGAGCTTATGGAGAAAGGCTCAATAAGGGAAAGCATGAGTGCATGTGCCATTCTAGTTTTGCTTGTACTTAAAAAGATGGTTCTTGACATATGTGTGTTGATTGTAAGGCAATTAATAAAATAACTATTAAATATATGCATCCACTTCCTAGGTTATATGACATGCTAGATAATTACATAGTGCATGCATGTTTTCTAAAATTGATTTAAAAAGTGCATATCATCCAATTTGTATACGTGAAGGGGATGAATGGAAAATAGCTTTTAAAACTAAATATAGATTATATGAAAGGTTAGTAATGCCTTTTAGGCTAACTAATGTCCCTAACACCTTCATGAAATTGATGATACATATTTTGTGTGCATACTTAAGCAAAGTGGTAGTTGTTTATTTTGATGACATTCTTGTTTATTCTAGGTCTTTAGAAGAGCATATAGAACATGTTTGGTTAGTCTTTAATCTTTTACATAAAGAGAAATTATATGTTAACTTTAAAAGGTGCTCTTATTGCACTTCTAACCTTATTTTTCTAGGTTTTACTATTAGCAAAGATGGAATTGAAGTTGATGAAGAAAAGGCAAGTGCTATTAAGGCTTAGCTGATTCTATTTAATGTAAATAAGGTAAGACCTTTTTATGGTTTAACAAGTTTTTAAAGGAGGTATGTAAAGGATTTTAGTACTATTACAATGTCTCTAATCAAACTTATTAAAGAGAATCTTGGTTTTCAATAAGAGGAGGCACAAGATAAGGCTTTAATTTGTTAAAATCTAAATTAACTAGTACACCTTTGTTGGCCCTAGTGCATTAAGAAAAGAGGTTGAATTGATAGTAAATTTGAAGTTTTAATTTTGGAGGAAGCTCACACATATGAAAGATTAGAGAAACAGGAGTAGAAGAATGAACACAAGAGTTTTATATTGGTTCGGGTATTAACCAACCCTACATCGACTCCCTAATTCACCAATTGGGTGTTTCACTCAATCACTAGTGTTTTACAAGCTCACACTTAACTTAGTGTTTAGGCTCACACTAAACCTTACAAATGTTTTCCCAAGGCTCACACTCAATCTAGTGTTTTAGGCTCACACGAAACCTTATAAGTGTTTTCCCAAGGTTAACACTCAAACCTATACAAGAGTTTTCTAAGGCCTACTTTTCAAAACTAAACAATAGTTTTTTAAACAAGGACTCACTCTCAAACCCAACCCAAAAAGTGTTTAAAGCTCACACCAAACTGTGTATAAAAAAATAAGGAATTAAAGTTGAGAATTAACTTAGCAAGAGTTTTGGCATATATCAATGGTTATCCTTTTGCATTCAAGTCCATTTGGTGGTGTATTTATGGGCAATAACCACCAAAGAGACGTTACAAAGAAACTATGCCTAAATCTCTAAGTTTTGCTAGGCATATCTTGCATTAAATGCTTGTCAGATGAGATTCGCGGTCTCTAATTTTGAATTGTGTCCACGTGGCATGAAACCATTGGTCTCTTCAAAAACTAGTCGTTGGATCTTTCTAATGGATCTTAAAATTTGCGGTCACTATTTTCCTTTTCGAACATGATTGTCACCATGAAATTGTCTTTGTAATATGGAGATGTTTCTAAAATTCGTGATCGCTACTAAAATTTACAGTTGCTAATTTCAAAGGCAAATTTTTATACTTAGAGTTTTTTGCTTCTAATTACTTATATTCATTCCTAATGAGATTCTATCTTAATATCTGTAAGAACAACACTTAAAATTAATATTAGAACCTTTCAATCTATATTGTCAAGTTCGAAAGAGAGTCTTGACTTAGGTTTGCATAAGCTAGTCCAACAATCTCACCCTTTTTGATTTTGACAATCTAGATTGAATATGCAAAGGATAAAGAATCAATTATGCATGCTCCTAAGAGAATGATTGTGAAGTGATTCAAATGATAAGTATGAAATTGCTCCCCCTCAATCCATACTCCCCCTTAGTTATTCCAATAAGATCATTATATTAATTTATTACAAATGTAGACAATGATATCCCCCCTTTTTGTATGTTCCCTTATTGTATATTCAGTCAATTATCTCTCACCCTTTGTTAAGATAAAAAAGAGAGGAATAGGAGGAAATAAGAGAGAGAATGGGGAATATGATAGGGAATGACCACAAACTTGTCAATTGTACAAACTCAAATTAGAATAGCAAACATAAGTGATTTTGCACCATTGATCACAATATGTCACATAAGAAGGTAAATGGATGAAACATAAATTGCATGAAAAATTTATATAGAAAAACATAAATGCTAAATAATTCAAACATTTAAAGATGCTTGAACACACAAACTAGGTCTAAAATTTTAAGAATTTTAATATATAGCCCTAGTATATAGTCTATGATTTTTTAAGATTGATTTGAACATTTGCAATGTAGAAAACCTCAAATGCAAAATGAATTGATTCAAATCATCACACAATCAATCAAATCAAATCAAACATGTCAACACATACATATATTAAGCAATAAAACTCCCCCTAAAAGTATGCATATATATATATATATATATATATATATATATATATATTATGTTAAAAAAATAAGGGATAAGAGATACATTACAAGTTTAGTATCAATGACTTGATACCTAATAACCATTTAAAACTTTATCTCTTCTTCATTAGCAATCTCCATTCATATTTAGATTTTCCATAATGAGAATTTGGTGAATGATTCCCCATCTGACAATATCAAACACTTTGCTTTGGTACTCAAACATACTTAGGTCCTTAGGGGTTAGTCTTAGAAGGGTCCTTCAATTTGAGGTATGCCTTCCTAATGTGGCAAAATACATTGATGTGCCTATGTCTCATGCAATAATGACATTGGAGCTTGGACTTGTGAGTCTTTCTCCTATGCACAACCTTAGTATGAGTTGGGGTCCTTTTCATACTTTGGTGATGAGAATGTATGCAAGTGCATGAGTGATTAGGAGTAAAAGAGAATTTTTTTTGTGTTTGAGTGGTTAAGCATGCTTCTTGTTATAAATGTAAGCATAATTTGCTCTTTGAGCCTTCGTTCTTGAGCCTTGGGGGGCCTTTCTTATGCCCTTAGGCATAAGTGGCTTAGTGTTAGGAGCACGTCTCTTCTCCATGACCTCAATACTTGAAGTTTGAAGTGTTGATGCTCTAATGAGTGTAGTGAGTGAAGAAGTAGATGAAGAAGCTCCATTGAAGCCTAAACCGTGCCTAACTAAAAGAGGTCTTTGTGATGCAATAAGTGTATCCACAACTTTCTTTCCCTTATGAAACTTAGAAATAGAATTTCTAAGCTCAATGACTTCACCTTTTAAGGAGTCATTTTCCTTTCTTAAGGAGATTAGGGATAAAGATGATTTTGAGAGACTCTCAATAGATTTTTTTTAGTTCTTCATTTGAAGTCCTCAATTCTCTTACAAGATTGTTCAAGGATTCAAATTCATCGTCTAACTTGGAACACTTTTTCTTGTAAGTTTTCATTTGTGATTTATATTTATCACATCTCAAAGTAAGAGCTTCAAGAAGCCCATCATCTACATCATCAAATGCATCATAATCATTATAAGAATGTGGAGAAGTACTTACCTCTTTAGAGGATTGCTCTTGAGCCATGAAGAAAAAGTTTGCTACTTCATCTTCTTCTTCATCATTTGACTCATCATCCTAAGTAGCCTTAAAGGTCCTGTTCTTTTCCTTGTGATGATAGGAAGATGACTTTCTTTGGATTCACTTTTCTCTTCTCCTTTTCATCAACTCCTTGGTCTTTCTTGATATTTTGGCAATCTTTTTTTCTTCTTTATCACTTTCATTTGAGTCACTTGAGCTTGAATAATCTTCTTAAGCTTTGAAGACCAGAGCTTTCTTATCCTCTTTATCCCTTTGTCCTCTTAGCTTCTTCATCTCTTAATCTTTCTTAAGAGCCATTTCATGAGTGAGAAGCTTACCAATGAAGGCATCGGTTGGCACTTTTCCAATCTCTAGATTAGACTCTTGAATGTTGCAAACTTTTACACCAAATTTGTCTACTGGAAGAGATTTAAAGATTTTAGTATATTGATAAGAATCCTTCCAAACTTTTTTTCATGTTTGCGACAATAGAGAGGAGTATATTTGTCATTTTGGTGATGCTTTCATGGTCTTTCATCATGAAGAACTCCCACTCTGTCACATACATCTCCAACCTACTTGATTTCACAAGAGTCGTACCCTCATTATCATTTTCTAGTGCTTTTCATATGGCATGTGTAGTTTGGCAATGTTGGATTCTTCCAATTTCTTCTCTTGACATGGAGCTTAGGAGAATAACCATTGCCCTTTTATTCTTCCCATTTGCCTTCCTTTGTGCTTCACTCTATTCTTCTCTTATAATTACCACCTCTACTCCTTCAACCATCTTTGCTGAAGGCTTCGGCTCTTCATGTATGTAATCCCATAAGTTGATGAAATCACTATCAAGATAGATATCCATTTTATGCTTCCAAAGAGCATAATCGTTGCCATCAAAGTGGGGATTAAGGTGAGAGTAGACTCCTTCTTGTGCCATTGATCTTTTCTCACATAATTAATGCTTGAATTGAGATTTGGCTTTGATGGCAATTGTTGGCCCTAGTGCACTAAGAAGGGGGGGTTGAATTAGTGGCAAATTTGAAGTTTTGATTTTGGAGGAAGTTCACACATATGAAAGATTAAAGAAAGAGAAGGAGAAGAATGAACACAAGAGTTCTATAGTGGTTCGAGTATTAACTAATGCTACATCTACTTCCTAATTCACCAATTGGGTGTTTCACTCAATCTCTAGTGTTTTACAAGCTCACACTTAACTTAGTGTTTAGGCTCACACTAAACCTTATAAGTGTTTTCCCAAGGCTCACACTCAACCTAGTGTTTTAGGTTCACACCAAACCTTACAAGTGTTTTCCTAAGGTTAACACTCAAACCTATACAAGAGTTTTCTAAGGCTCACTCTTCCAACCTAAATAAGAGTTTTATAAACAAGGGCTCACTCTCAAACCAAACCTAAAAGGTGTTTAAAGCTCACACTAAACTATGTACAAAGAAATAAAGAATTAAAGTTGAGAATTAACTTAACAAGAGTTTTGGCACATATCAATGGTTATCTTCTTGTATTCAAGTCCATTTGATGGTGTATTTATAGGCAATAACCACCAAAGAGACATTACAAAGAAACTATGCCTAAATCTCTAAGTTGTGCTAGGCATATATTGCATGAAATGCTTGTCAAACGAAATTCGCAGTCGAAACTGAATTTGCAGTCGCTAATTTTGAACAGTGTCTAACGGTTAGTCCATATGACATGAAAAATTGAGTATATTTAGGATTTGAGTATGCTTTAAATTGAGTATATTAATGATTTATACAATGATGATGTAGATTTCGGCATGTACTATAAGAATTGGGAAAAAATTACTTTCGAGAAGTATTTTAGGCATGATGGATTTCTATTTAAAGATAATAAACTTTGTGTGCCTAAGTCTTCTTTATATGAATTGCTTATTTGGAAAGCCCATCAGGGTGGGCTAATAGGGCACTTTGGTGTACAAAAGAACATTGATGTTTTTTACGAACACTTTTATTGGTCTAATATGTGAGTTGACGTGAAAAGAGTTTGTGATAGATGTGTTGCATGTAACCAAGCTAAGTCTGAATCAAAATCACATGGTTTTTATATGCCTTTATCCATACCAAGTATGCCTTGGATTGATATATCTATAGACTTTTTTTTAGGGTTACATATGTCTAGACATGGTAATGATAGTATTTTTTATGGTTGTTGATCTTTTTTCTAAGATGGCTTACTTTATTACATGTCATAAAACTAATGATGTCATCAATGTTACAATTTTGTTTTTCAAAGAAATTATAAGATTGCATCATATGCTTAGTACTATTATTAATGATAGAGATACACAATTTTTAAGTTTATTTTATAAAACATTATGGGGTAAATTAGATACTAAATTATTGTTTTCTACTTATTGTCACCTACAAATTGATGGACAAATTAAAGTTGTGAATAGGTCTCTAAGGCAACTTTTAAGAGTTCTTTTTTTTTAAAAAAAAAAGAGTTAGAAGTCTTAGGTGGAATGTTTGTCATAAATAGAGTTTGCATATAATAGAAATGTACATTAATCTACCCATTATTGCCCTTTTGAGATTGTTTATGGGTTTGTGCCATTAAGTCCTTTAGATCATTCCTCTATCCCTTCTAATTTGCATTGGACATGGAAGGTAAAAAAGAAAGCTAATTTTATTAATTAATTATATGAAAGGGTATGTTTGAATATAAAAAATAGGAATGAACAAGTAGCTAAAAATGCAAATAGAGAAAGAGTTAAAGTTGTATTTAAACCAAAAGATTAGGTTTGGGTACACGTTAGGAAAGACAAGGTTTCTTAGTCTTAGAAAAAGGTTATAGTAGCTCTTTATTAGGTACCAAGTGTTTTGGCATTAGATAATTGGCCTCTTATAGTCGTTGATTCTCTTGCACTTTTTTTTATGAGTGTGTTAGTCTTTTTGATTGATGATTACGGCTCAGGGATGCACCCTGGGTGGCTTTTGTGTCATTCAAACCTTTCTAGCTTTTGTAAAATTGAATCTGCAACCTTATAACCCTCTAGCCATCTTCGGGGTCTATTTTTTACTTAGGGTAATGGGCTCAAGTCCAAATGTTGTAAGAAGTGCTTCCTTAGGTTTTCCTTTTTTAGGAGAAAGTAGCTCTTTTTTCAAAGTATTGACGAGGCCTCGATGGGGGCTAGTTTATCATTGAAAGGTATTTTGGTGGTTTAACTCAAATTAGGGAGCTCAGAGAGTTCTTTAAGTGCTCTAAAAGAAGTAAGGATATTTTGGTAAATTGGCCACCTAGGATTTTCTAGAAAGTTAAAGGATATTTTGATAAATTGGTCGCTCTAAGGTTTTCTAAAGAGTTAAGGGTATTTTAATAATTTTACTATTCTTGGATTGAGGGAAGCTAAGGGCACTTTAGTAATTTTACTATTCTTGGGTTGAGGGAGGCTAAGGGCATTTTAGGAATTCGGGCTTAATTGGGCTTGAAGGAAATCTATGGGCATAATGATAATTTGGGCTTGAGAAAAGGATAAGGGCATTTTGGTAATTTAGGCTTAATTGGGCTTGAGGGAAGGTTATAGGCTTAATTGGGCTATTTAGGAAATAAAGGGTATTTTAATGACTTGGGCTTAATTAGGCTATTTAGAAATTAGGGGTATTTTGATAATTTAAGCTTAAATGGGCTAGAGGGAAGGCTAGGTTGGTTTTGGTGGGCCAAAAGGGAATAATGTAAGGTTAAAAGATAAAGTGGGTTCATAAGGCTCATCTTGGCCTAGGTTAGCTCAAGAGGGTTGTACAACCCATATAAGGGTTGTGCAGGTATGTACAGACTAGTTAGGGCTATACAACCTTGGTCCACTATATAAACCCCTCTGAAAGCAACCTGTCCCATTTGTATAGTTCCTTTTCTCTCTCTTTCTTCTCTTTCTCAAAGACTCAGACTTAGCTCTTAGGTTTCCTTGCTTTTCAAGTGATTATCATGGTTGAATTCCTCAATGATGAGATGTTTGACGTCTATGAAGAGTTTCCTAATGAGTACATCCCAACCCTCAATACCCTAGATCAGTTGCGATCCTAGTAGGGGATTTACATGGATGGGCCCATTCAAAAGCGCAACTACGAAGATGGTTCCTCTTGGCTTTCCTTGAGCAAGAGACTCACTAATGGTCTACAACCTATACCGCTACCTTGTAAGAGCCATCTAAGGAGCGATAGGCTTTTTTTTTGTTATATTTATTTTATTTTATTTATTTTTTATTTATCTTACCACTGTAGATTTAGGCGCTGCCTTGAAATTTCTTTTTACCTACAAACATTAGGTTAGGTAATAAAACATTTAGGAATAAGCTCTAGGACACTTACCTTTTATTTATAATGAAAATTTTTTTATACCTATTGAAATGGTTTGTTGCCTTGATTTACATGTACTTTAGGCTTTATTCTACGATCTGCATAAGAATGATTAAAATTGGTTAATAGAATAACATATGAAAAATTAGGGTATACACCTAGGATTATAAATAATTTATTCATTCATTTCGCTGACTCGCCAGTCTTTTGATGCTTTGTTTATGGATGTTGATTGAATTTTTTTTTTAGGAAACTAAATTCATAATTTCCTCAAAGCTTGTGATTAAACTCCAGTGACTAGAAGTTATCATTTCTCTACCTTTGACCTTGATAGCTATGTAGGAAATATATATGTATAGGTATTTTCCATTATTCATTCCCTTCGCATTTTTTTCTTTATAAAGGATTGTTGCCTTTGGAAGGGAGGCGAGGATGTGGGTCATATTAAAGAATGTGGTTAAGCATTTCACCCTCGAGTTATGGCCATCTAGAGGGCATAGGGGTATGGACCTTCCTACAACTGCTATCAAACGAGACACCGAAGGTCAACTCAGTAATAACACATGCATTGTTGGAGTAGTGGATATACATAACTCACACCTTCCATCTTCCTCTGATTGGCGAGGTGATGATTATGCCTAGGGACTTCTCCTTTCTGACAGGACTACGATTTGCAAGTATTCCCTTACCTGTAGATTTTAGAGAGTATGGGCTGGTGCTTTAGAAGGACTACATGCATAAGGTTCTCAATTGCATTCTCCTGCTTAAGGGGAGTAGGGTAGTGGCAAGGTCGAGCATATAATCCTATATGTGTCGAGTCACCGACGATAGCTCTAATGAGGTGGTTGACTAGCATGCCTGATGTTTTCCTATTGTATGCATTATTAGGAATTTTATCCTTAAATGCCTCTAATGTGGTCAGGCTTTACTTAATGCCAGTGCTGAAGGATTTGGGCCTGTTGCACTGCTTTGACTAGGGGTTTACAACATTAACATACATCTATACGTACCTCGACTAATGTTCTTAAGGCACGAGGTACATGTGTGGCGCCTGGAGGGTTCTCATTATCAGTATCTCTCAATTTTTTTTTATTAGAGCTTCATTTGATCATTCTTGAGATTTATGCTAGCTTCACTAATAGGCATAAGGCATCGATCTGGGACTGCTAGAGGAGCTAGACCTTGAGGATGATGTAGATGGTGGCTACCCTCCCTTCCTGAGGTGGAGTGTCGTGTCTTACATGAAGTCCTACATTGCTACCAGGTACACTCATATGAACATGATCACTCTTGACTAGGTACTTCTCCATGTGCAGACAAAGTTATGATTATTGGCCTTTCATTACTGGGTTTTAAACTCAAAATAGTTTTCCATCTTATTTTAGTTGCTTATTGACCTGAAGGGTCCCATTGAGATGTGGTCACTAGAGGTGGCGGAGGCAGAAGCCATCTTCTATGGTCATCGTTTGATGGTGAGGCCCTATATTCAAGAGCAGAACATAGGAGAGCGTATCTTTTGCTGGCACGAGGGCTTAGATGAGTGATTTATCCCACAATGGCTACCCACGAGACTATTCTAGGCGAGGGTTCTTGAGGGTGTAAATCTTGTCATAACATTGTGTTATGTGCCAAAGGAGTAGCTATCTTTTGCTAGTACTCCTTATAGGTCTTAGATGGTTAAAGCGCTCGTGGGGAGTCTTCCTCTACCCGAGGAGGCTATCCGAGCATTCCTTCAATACAAACCTAATGAGGTAATTGCCTTACAACACAGGAGTCAGGCCACTACTGCACAGGTTGCACGATGATCTACTGCCTTGGCCTCTATCTCTACATCTATTGTTACTACTACTCGAGGCTATAAATGGGCCTATAGGCCGACTTTAAGAGGTATGAAGCTTGTAGTGGTAGTTAACCTGGCCTTCATGTCGAACAATCTTTATGGAGTCATGCATTACTTCATTGATTAGGTCAATGATGTCACTGCAGATCACCCGGTCTGCATGTATGTTCAACCTAGTGAAGACCACCCATATAAGTACTTTCTTCTTTGTTTCATGTACGCTAACTAAGATGCGAGCTTCATAGTTAATGTTTTTCCTTTTCTTCTTTTATAGATCCCTTGTATTTAGCCTAACGCCATGGTCGATATGATCGCTACCCTGAAAAGGGTTATGACACAACATATGCACTCTATCTAAGTTAGTACAAATACAATACACGTATACGTGTTTATGATTTTTGTTTTATATGTTTTGTGTCCTATTCATCCTAACCCTTGTGTTTCTTATAAGAGAAGATCTAATGCCTGAACCAAGAGATCAAAGAAAAGGATCAACATCTAGCAGAGGTGAAAGCAAAGATTGAGACCTTACCCTAAATCATCGCGGAGCATGGATATAGGCGGTGAATGATGATGGAGAGCATTTCGAGGTGACTCTTTCTAAAAGTGGAGGTAGTTGAGTTATGAAGACTTTTTTCTTTTTCCCTTACTAACTGTTAAGATAATTTTTTTCTTCTTTTGATTCTAATATATTTGCACAGTTATACAGTTTATCAGGCGATTTAAAAGCCCTCATTTTAGATGCTTATCTAGAACTTTCTAAGGTAAATAGAGATGACGTCATCTCTATTCTTTTGGCCAACTTTGATATTTCAATTTTCTAATGCAAATACATAATTTTGGCCTATAATTATATGTTTTTGATTACGTACTGTCATTTTTCCACATATGTACTTTCCAAAATAGGTATGACATGTTATTTTAAGCCCAAAGTGCAAATGAGAAGCTATCTCATTTCTTTTGAAAAGTTAAGGGTTGTACAACCCTGATGAGGTCTATACAACCTAGCTAGAGGGTTGTATAACCCTAGCCAAAGGCCGTACAAACCTATCAACCAGGTCTAAAACATTTCTAAGGTCTTTTTCTCCCTATATTTAGTCTGATATATTATGGGCAGGCCTTTAAGCTCTTTGCTGCCTCTCCTCTGTCCACTTGGACACATCATTTCTTATGGGTAACTTGTGATTTATGGAATTCCACCACCCATACACTTCATTTCAAAGATACAAAGATCTGCCCCTTAATACAGGAATTAGGCACCTTTTTAAACTGTCGTGTCACAACTATAGACTGGATTGCCATTCCTTAATTGGATTACCCACATGTTCAAAAGATGGTAGAGTTATTTGATATGCGATATGAGGAGGTACCTAAGTACACTTTAGGCGAGGAGAAGATCCTCACGGCTTCTTTTATCATTTTTCCCCTCCAGAGGCCATGCTCGGGCGGCTTAGGCTCATATTATGGTGCCCATTTTGATTGGTGAGTATTTGCTACAAAGAGAGGATGGAGAGATAAATCTATAGATTTTACCACTCTTAGAAGGAGCTAAGTCAAAGAGGACACCCATATTAATGATCTTGGGCGTGACCATCATAGGACTTGACAAAGTGGCTCTTAATGTTAATGATTTATTTATGGGGAGTTCATTATTGTTATAAGTAAGAGTTCTTCTTGTAGTTCTTCCTTTTTCTTATTTTCTCTTTTTTTCTTTTTTCTTGTGTTGCCCTAACTTTTGCCTGGATCGCATTGTGAGCTGCTCACTATTGCTTAGGCTACCCTTTTGGGATTTTAACCTAATGAGCAAATTTTATCTTTTTTTATTTTTATTTTGTTTTAGATATGGATGCAAGAGATATTAGGTCTATTGGCTACCTCGCCCATGGATGTAAGGCTCTATTATTCACAACATCATTCAAACCATTGTCTGTTGAGGCTGGTTGCTACCAGGGCTAAGTGGAATGAGTGGCTATCCCGTATCACTATCACCGACATTCATTAGAGTTGCCTATGGTGGAATCTGCCACATGTTACCCTAAGGACTTATGGGAATTATGTCATTCTTCCTACCTTGGCCTTAGGCACATTTTACAACCCAGCCCATGTGCATCGCTAGCTCATTACTCTTCAATTCGAGGTACAGTTCCTCCCTCCATTTGTAAATGCTCTTTTATACCAACATTTCTTAAATAAAGTTGAGGCTACGTGGACTGGCTACCATATTTTATGACTTCTACACTAGTCGAGACTCTTAGCCTGGTGATGATGTGGACTACATGACATGGTTATGTGACCTTTAAAGATATAAGCATCACATCAACAAATAAAAGACAATGATCTTTTAAAAAAAAAAACGAGACTATTTTACATTTATTTCAAGTTCAAAATCATAGATGATTAGTTCATATCACATCAACAAATAAAAGACAATGATCTTTAAAAAAAAAGAGACTATTTTACATTTATTTCAAGTCAAAAGCATAGATGATTAGTTCATTTTAATTATGGAAATGCACTTCCATTTGGTACTATGCTTAACATGGATCATTTACATTTTGTATGTTATAGGTTAATTAAATGCATAATTTCTACTTTTAATATAGGTACTTTAGAACATCTAATTATCTTGTTCAATGCCTTTATCTTGTTGATCCTTTGCTTGTTCATCCTTGCCTTTTCATTGACACCCAACTATCCGACCAACGATCCCCTAGTGATCGATCAAATTCTGTTGACTTTTGCTTGCATTTAATTATATTCATTTTTTTGCTCTAACTTTTGCCTAAGCTATTTTTTCGAGTTTTCAACTTAGTGAACTTTTTTTCTTTCTTCCTTTTTTTTCATTATTTATATACTTATGCCTAATTCTTACTTAAGCTGCCCCTTCAAGTTTTCAACTTAAGGGACTATTTTACTTTCTCATACCTCACACGAAATACTTGTTTAAGTAGTCTAAGTTCGCTAGCTCAATGAATTCATTCTCATCCATATTTGCTAGTTTCACTGCTTCACCTGAGTATATCTACTTGACCACATAGGGGCTTTAGTAGTTTCGCCTAAACTTTTTTCGAGGATCTTAGGTATGTGGTCAAACTACCTTCAACACTAGATAACCTGCCATTATTACACTTGGCTTAACTTTCTTGTTAAATGTGTGGGCCATCCTAGCCTTATATAGTTAAAAGTTGTATAGGGTCTTTAGCCTTTTCTCATCTAATAAAGCTAGTTATTCAAGTTTATTCCTCATCCATTGGTACTTAGGAATTCCAGACTCATTTAATACCTATAAAGACTTCACCTCTAACTTAATTGGTAGCATTGTCTTCATTCCATATACTAAGGAGTATGGTATCTTCTTAGTTTACATCCTTGCCTTAGTTTGATAACCTCACAAGGCAAATGGTAATTTCTTAGTCTAGTCTTTATACGTCTCAACCATTTTGGCAAAGATGTTTTTGATGTTTTTATTTGCTGCTTCCACTGCTTCGTTAGCCTGTGGTCTGTAAGGTGACAACTTATAGTGGACCATCGTGTATTTCCCAACATAACCTTGACCTCTGCCTGAAAATAGACGCCATTATTTGTAACAACATCGTGCAGCACACCATAGCATCAGATAAGGTTTCTCTCAATGAATCGTGCCATTTGTTTTGCCCTCAACATAGCAAGGGCTTCGACCTCTACCCACTTTGAGAAGTAATCCATTACGATTACAACATATCTATGCCCTTTGTTGAAGCTAGTATGATTTTTCAAATTACATTGATTGCCATGCTGCATAGGGCAAAAGTGAGGTCAAATTCTACAACTCAGTCAGTGGCATATGACTACATCTACCATGAACGTAATAATCGTGGCAACTTTGAACCTTTTAATTATAATCATGCTTCATAGTAGTCTAGTAGTAGCTCAATTTAGAATCTTCTTTGCCAATACTTTACCATTCATGTGCAGACCACAACCCCTGCATACACCTCTTCCATGATCCTATTAGCCTCCTCTTCTGCAACATGCTGCAAATGAACTCCATCAGATGTTTTCTTATCCGCTACACCATCATAAACCATAAACTATGAAGATAACCTTTGAATCACATCTTTATCCTTTTTCTCAACCTCTCTGGAGTATTTGGCATTTTCGAGATACCTTTGTATATCAAAATATCAAGGATGATTCTCCATTAATACTTATATCACCATTTTGCTTGTATGACTCGAGACCATAGATTGAAGTGTGATCAACAGTTTCATAGGCATTGTATTTGGCCCATCTCAAATAGAGACTAATGTAGCTAAGGCATCAACCATGGTATTTTCTTCTCTTGGTAGATGATGGAATATGACTTTATGAAAACTCTACACCAACCCCTTTTATATGCTCCAAATATGGCCTTAAACGTTCTTCTTTCAATTCCCATTCTTTCGTTACCTACGAAATGACCAATAATAAGTCCCCAAACACCTTTACTATCTTAACTCTTGTACGCTTCAGAAGTTTGAGTCCTAGTGCATATGCTTCATACTTAACCATATTGTTTGTCACCTTGTAATCAAGCTTCTTAGTTATAGGAAAGAGTTCTCCATCTAGTGTGATCATAACTGCCCCTACATTAGCCCTTTTCTTATTTATAGCTTTGTTGAAGTACACTCTCCATCTCTGAGGCTCAATTATTGCTAACCCTTAGTTTGGGATTTGAAGAAGTTCAAATTCTCCTTCTTTGAAGGGTTTCTATTCTAGGTACTTTGAAATTGTTCGTCCCTTAATAACCTTCTTAGCTATATACTTTATATCACATTCAGGTAAAAAAATCAACCACTTTGCCAACCTTTTGGTTAAGGAAGGAGCCTCATGTAAGTACTTAATCAGATCAAGTTTTAAAACCACTTCAATATAATATAACTAAAAAAAATGTCTTAGCTTGTTTATCTCCCAAACTAGTGTCAGATAAGTCTTCTCCACATGGTTATATTTCATTTCATATGACAATAACTTTTTGCTAAGATGATACATTACATATTCATTTCCTATTCTATCTTCCTAAGCTAACATTGCACCCATAGAAACGTCTTCTACTGTTAGATATAAAGCCAGTGATTTTTTAATCTTTGATAGCTTTAATATCAATAGGTTAGTTAGATACTCTTTTATTTTGTCGAAGCCTTAATGGCACTATTTATTTCACTTCACTAGCTGATCTTTCCTTAATAGCTTAAAGATAGGTTCACAAATAGGAGTTTGTCTTACTATAAATCAGCTAATGTACTGTAAGTGACATATGAAACCTCAGACTTCTTTCTCTGTCTTAGGTACAAACACCTCCTTAATTTCCTATACCTTATCTTGATCTACTTCAATTCCTTTCTTATGAACCATGTCCCCTCATAGCTTTTTAAAGGTGGCTTTAAACACATACTTCTTCAAATTTAACCTTTAGTTGTATTTATTGACCTTTTTAGGAATTTCTCTAGAGCTTCAAAGTGTCCATCCTTGTTTTCCAACTTTACCGTTATGTCATCCACATATACATACAACTTCACCATCATGTCATTATGTCATCCATATTGGATCAAGTCATGCAATAAGGTATTTGCCATTCACTAATATGTCACTTTCACATTTTGTAGCCCAAACAACATCACTCTGTAGCAATACATTATCCATTCTATGATAAAAGTTATCTTTACCTTATATAAGATTGCCATGAGAATCTAGTTATATCTAGAAAACTCATCTATGTAGGAATACATAACACAAGTTACGACACTATCAACTAGCACGTCTATGTGCGATAAAGGAAAATCATCCTTTGGGCATGCCTTGTTCATATCCCTGTAATAGACAGATCCATACTCTCCTATCCTTTTTTTAATACCAGTACCATATTGGCTAATCATTTAAGATAATCTATGACTTTTAAGGACTTAGCATTCAATTCCTTTGCTACTATTCTTTAACCAATTAGGCCCACTCAGATCTCATCCTTTGAAGTTTCTATTTTACCGATTTTATGTGCGGTGTGTCAAAATTCTATGTTTTGTAATCCACTTGTCAATCCCTAACATGTCTTCATACATCTAAGTAAAAACCCTTTGATATTCTCTAAGTAATTGTTTGTACTTCCTTTGTTCCTCTAATGTGATATCACTTACCCGGATTAAATGCACTACTATGTACAGAATTAATGTTAAATATGCTTATAAAATTATGCATCTATGCACACTACCATCAAGAAACACATCACACAAGTAAGCAAACTCATCATTCATTGCCTGAAACTTAAAACAAAATATATCATTGTCCTCAAAAAGACTAGAAACGAGAACATCAATAGTAGTGAGAAAGTCTTATTCGTCTAGTTGGTTAGCTAGAGTCTCATCTTCCTAAGCCTTTTCCTTATCTTTATCCTTCTTTTCATCGTCTAAACCCCAGGATCAGTATTCTGCATAGGATTTGCCTCTTCCCCTTCTCTATACTAGTGACAACTTTGACAACTTTCTTAAAACTCTATTTCGTCTGAATATCCCCTAGCTCAATCTTCAAAAAGTTTGCCTAAAGTGTTGCACTATCTGCCTTGGTAGGCTCAATTTTTGCCACAGAGTTCTTTATTTCCTTGCCACTTACGTCCTCAATAGAGTTCACAATCATGCTCTTGATGTCCTCCAATTTTTTCCATGTGTAGATAAACTCAGTGAACTTACATGACCTGGTATACTCCCATTCCAAGTCTATAAAAGATGCATCTTACTTTATCAAGTTAAACCTCTTCTTCATATGATCTTCCCTGGTGACACAAAAGTTCTGATCTAACAGATATTTCTCTATTTGTTCGTCAATGATCTTCTCCCTATCATTCCATAGCCATAAAGTCTGAGGCTTGTATAGGACCACAAGGTAACTTCATTCTTCATCATCCTTTATCCATGTAACCTGTTTCCCCTTCTTCTTATCATTTTTTTTCTAATTAGTTTAATTAATTATGATGCCCCAATTCGTCAGCATCCATCTATAATAAACCTTTTGAAATTCATATATACCCTGCTCAATGATTCCTCATTATTAGTTGCCTTTTGTCCAAACTCTTTAATGGCCTCCCTTTCTTTCATAAAGAAATCCGATAATGGTTCACGTGTGGAACAACCAATTTCATTTACAAATCATGGCACTCATATCTAAAAATACATATGGATAAAGGTTAATTCTTCATACATACTCAATCTAATGCCTATTTAATGTACATATATGTTAACTGATGTTTAAGACTAGTGACCATAAATGGGTTCTTATCTAGATATGTGTGCATGACTCAAGAAGAGAGAGAGTTGGAATTTAGCCGCTGACTTATGGTTTATGTGTCCTTATGCAAAACTCTATGCATTAAAGTATCCAAACCTTATGTTTAGTATCTAAAAAACATAATTGTGATTTGGTGAGTCATAACTCAATGAATAAAAAATAATAATTAGATTATTATAGCACAACCAATAATCAAATATCAACATAATACATTACAAGTATAACAATTGACTATGCAAGTGTAAATGCAATAGATTGATTTTTATTCCGACCTTGCAAGGCAAATGCTACTCCTGGGAATTCATGTGATTCAAGTGACATTTGATTTTACTGGCCAATAACAAGTGAATCATTTGATCAATAACATATGCCAATAGGACATATTGGTCCCTCTTCCAAATGATTTGCAAGTGTTTGACAAGCCGATCACAACATCCTTTTATTCCCATATGCAAGTGTTCATTCACAATGGTATACCAACTAATCATTAAGAGCATATAATTCTCACTTGACTTGTATTCACATGTAAAATATAACAATTCAATCACATATACATGTAATAGAACATAATCACATCATAAAATTAGCATACATATACATTAGAATCTAATTCTAGTTTTTATTCATCTTTTGATGTGACCAACCTTTATGGTAGGTTTGTTTCTCTTTCTAGGGCTTCCTCAAAGTGTTGAGATCTTAACATTTGATACACACATGATTATAAGTATGTCAAAATGATTATGAATGCTTTGTATGCAACTATACAAACATTACATATATATTCAAATGGCCCAAATGCATTGGAGCAAGTGTCATCATCATGCTTATCCATTTAACATATCTAAATGATCATTTATCCATTGCATATGTTCATGTGGAATTGCAAATTATTTATGCAAGGAATATGTTCATGTAAGATGCCGATGAATGTGGATAGGGAAGTTGCATTTTTTCTCTTCTTATGAAGAATTTCATCATTAAAATTTAATACCTATAAACAAATGTGGATATTGTCATTTAATGTTCTCTGTAGTTTTTCATATAGCCTCTTCTTGTGAGTGGTTTCTCCATAACACCTTAACCAAAGGGATTTCTTAATTTCATAATTATTTTGTCTAATAACTAATGATTTTCACTAGTTCTTCAATGTAACTTACATCATCTGTAATTGTTATTGTTGGATCCCTAAGTATATGTGTAGGATTAGATCGATACTTTTTGAGCATATTCACATGGAATACATCATGAATCTGAGTCATCTCTAGTGGTAGTGCAGAGTAAGCTAATGGACCGATTCTTTCTAGGATCTCATATGATTTTATGTATTGAGGACTCAATTTCAATTGTTTGCCAAATCGAATTATTCCTTTCCATAATGAAACTTGAAGGAACACTTTATCTCCCACCTCATATTCCATTTCTCTTATGTGTTAGTCTGCATAGCTTTTTTGCTTATCTTGTGCTGCTTTAAGTTTGCTCTTGATTACCTTCACCTTGTCCACAACGTTTTGCACTAGTTCTAGCCTTTCTAAAACACACATCCCTTCTTCATCCTAATAGATAGGACTTTGACATTTTCTTCCATATAGTGCTTCATATGGTGTCATCTGTATACTGCTATGATAATGATTATTATAAGCAAATTCAATCAAGGTAATATATTCATCCCATGTGCCTTTGAACTCTATCACACAAGCTCGAAGCGTGTCTTCAAGTGTTTGAATTGTCTTTTCTGATTGCCCATATGTCTGAGGATGAAAAGCAGTACTGAAACTCAACTTGGTACCCAAAGTTTATTGCAAACTTACCTAAATTTGAGATGTAAATCGTGGATCTCTATCTAATACAATGGACACTGGAACTCCATGTAATCTGACAATTTCATCCACATATTTCTTAGCTAAGTACTTACGTGAACTACCCCATCGAATGTGCAAAAAGTGAGTTGACTTAGTTAGTCTATCAATGATCACCCTTATAACATCATTCTTCTTCAAAGTTCTCAGTAACCCATATACAAAGTCCATGGTTATTGTTTCCCATTTTCATATTAGAATCGTCAATGGATTCAATTTTCCAGTCAGTGCTTCATGTTTTGTTTTAATCTGCTGATAAGTCAAACATGTTAAAACATAGGCTACTACATCTTTCTTCAATTTAGGCCACCAAAAATGAGATCGCAGGGTATTATACATTTTCATCATTCTTAGATGCATGCCATATGGATCATTATATGCTTCTAGGATTTCCTTTAGCAAGTTATTAATATTAGGCATACAAATACGAGAATCCAACATCTAAGCATCATTTAAAACATTAAAATCACTATGTCTCCCCTGTTTTACCATGTCAATCATTCTATGTAACTTTTGATCCTTGCCTTGTGCTTCTTTAATTCAATCATGTAACATTGGTCTCACTTGAAAAGTAACAATCAATACCCCTATTATTTTGTATGTTTAGTTCCATATTCATAACTCATAATTGAACTATATAAGACAATAAAAATACCTGCAAATGAGCTACATTGCTTCTTGATTTCTTGTTTAAAGCATCAACAACAACATTTGCCTTCCCTAGGTGATACTCAATAGTGCAATTATAATCTTTTAGCAATTCTAACCATTGCCCCTGTCTCATGTTTAATTCTTTTTGGCTCATCAAATACTTCAAGCTCTTGTGATCTATAAATATCTAAAAAGTTTCTCAATACAAGTAATGTCTCCATATTTTCAAAGCAAACGCAACGACAACAAGTTCTAGGTCATGTACTAGGTAAGATAATTCATAAGGTTTCAGTTGTCTAGATGCATATGCAATTACGCTACCATGCTACATTAAAACACATCCCAAACCTTGATGAAAGACATCACTATATACTACAAATTAGCCATTACTGGTAGGAATGGCTAACACTGGAATAAATGTCAATCCATTTTTTAATTCATCAAACTTTCCTGACATGCTTTAGACAATTGAAATGCTACATTTTTCTGAAGTAACTTAGTCAAAGGAGCAGTTATAAGTGAAAACCCCACAATAAATTAATGATAATACCCAGCTTCTTAAGAAACTTCAAACTTCTGCAACATTCTTTGGGGTTTCTCATTTTACTATTGCTTTAATTTTGTTTGGATCGACCTTTATGTCCTTTTTAGAAACTATATGTCCTAAAAATATCATATGGTCAATCCAGAACTCGCACTTGCTTAATTTAGCAAATAGTTATTTTTCTCTCAAAATTTGCAACACAATCCTTAAATGTTGTTCATGCTCGTCTTTGCTTTTTGAATACACTAGTATGTCATCAATGAACATAATTACAAATTTGTTTAAGTAACGCTAGAACACTTTGTTTATAAGAGCCATAAATGCAACTGGTGCATTAGTCAAACAAAATGGCATCACCAAAAATTCATAATGCCCATACTTGGTTTGAAAAGTTGTTTTTAGTACATCTGGGTTTGAAATTTTGAGCTGATAATATCCTAATTTTATGTCAATTTTAGAAAACACACGTGCTCTTTATAAATGGTCAAACATATAATCTATCCTTGGTAAAGGATACTTGTTCTTCACAGTAACTCGATTTAACTGCCTATAATCAAAACACAGCCTCATTATCCCATATTTCTTTTTAACAAATAATACTGGAGCACCCTAAGGGGACACACTAGGTTTGATGAATCCCTTTTCAAGTAGTTCCTGCAATTAGGTCTTTCATTATCTCAACTCAGTTGGAGCCATTCTATAAGGTGGAATAGATATCGGTGTAATTCCTAGGACTAACTCAATTATAAATTTTATCTCCCTATCAGGTGGCAAATCGGGTAAGTTAGCTGGAAAAACATTTGAAAACTCGTTTACTGCAAAAACATTCTCAAGTAATTCATTTGTAAACCTTATGTTTACCACATGAGTCAAATAGGCCTTACAACCACTTTTAATAATGCACAAATCCTTGATAGCAAAAACTAGACATGCATGTACAATTTGTCTTTCCCCTTAAAACACAACCCTTGTATGATTTGGAGATTCCAGAATAGCTTCCTTAGTAAAACAATTCACTATTGCATGATATTTGGACAACCAGTCCATACCCAGTATCACATCAAATTCACGGAGTGGCAACAATACTAAATCAAAATTCAACTCAACATCATCAATGTGAATCACACAATCATGACATACCTTATCCACAATCATTACTTCTCTCAAAGGAGAACTAACATATAGATTAAAACCTAAAGGTTGATGCTTACTACACAATTGTGATGCCATGTTCAATGAAATGAATGAATGTGTAGAGACAGGATCAATTAATGCATTCATTTCTAAATCATGGAGAAAAAGTTTACCAGTGATTACTTCTAGAGCAGTAATAGCTTCCTGCCTAGTCATAACAAATACTCTGGCCTGTATAAGGGGTTTAGAACTCTACCTTTTGATCTACTTATACTTTGGCCAATTGTGGTTGTTCTACCTCTGCCTCTGCCCCTGCCAAATGATACTTCAACTCCACTTGCTTTTGAAACTTCAACTATGGACTCTAATGTAGCTATGCCTCTACCTTTGTCTCTCTCTAACATTTTGGATATTTTAGGACAATCTCTAAGCATATGATCAAAAGACCTATAAAATTAGCACCTACTTGTGAATTTTCTACATTCACGCATATACTGCCTACTGTAATGTACACATGAGGGTCATTGTTACATAACTTGATCTTGACCTTTGCCTGCATACAATGAAACTCCTAATCCTCTACCTCTATAGATAAAGTAACCAACCCTAGCACTGCACTGTGATGGCATAACATCTCCACATTTACCTTTCTTTCTATTAAAATCTCCCATAAACTCAACAAGCCTTATTTTTACTTATTGCTTTGTTCTTTCTTTTTGTAATCTTTCCATCCTGATTGCAGAGCTTTTGCCTTGGTATAACTTTTTATAGTTGTGATCTTACTTTTGATCTCATATCTTAGTCCCTCTTTAAACTTTTGACATTTGTCTTTATCAGTGGTCACCATGAAGGATGCATAATGAGATAATTGATTAAATTTTTCCTCATACTCTGCTATGGTCATCTCCCCTTGCTTTAGGTTCAGAAATTCCCTTTTTTTATAATCTTTGTACACTTTGGACATGTAATTGGTGTTGAACTCACAAAGAAAATCATCCTATGTAAGCACTGGAGGCTAGACATCACTCTTTGGAATGGTTTCCCAATAATCATATGCATCGCCCTATAATAGTGACATTGCATAACCAAACTTTTTCTTTTAGTATGCATTTCATCAAATTCAAGACTCTTAGTGTTCTTTTTAGCCATGTCTCTGCCACTGATGGATCTGTGGTACTACTGAAGTCAATTGTACCCTATTTTCTTAATTTGTCATACCTTCTTTCTCTTTGAATTTCTGGACCTTGCATTGGTAGTTCAACAATTTTATGTTATGGTTGCCCATAAGATATGTGTTGTGCATGAGAATGTGTAGGAGATTTAACTCTATGAGTAGGTTAATCACTTAATGGTTGGCATGATGCTTCTATGGAATGCAAATTGGTTGACTCCTCTCCCCTTTGTGAGCCATGGAACTACCATGACTACCCTATGCTAATGCCTTATAAACATATAAGACTACGTCATATGATAATGCATAAAAATGCAAAAGTCATGTCATGTTCATATGTATGTCCCATGGAACCTATCCCTACTCTGATACCAAAAACTGTAACAACCAATTTCATCTACAAATCATGGCATGCATGTCTAAAAATACATATGCATAAAGGTTGATTCTTCATACATACTCAATCTAATACATATTTAATGTACATAAATGTTAACTAATGTTTAAGACTAGTGACGATAAACTAGTTCCTATCTAGATATATGTACATGAAGCAAGGAGAGAGAGAGAGAGAGAGAGTTAGAATTTAGTCGATGACTTGTGGTCCATATGTCTCTATGCAAAACTCTATGCACCAAAGTAGCCAAACCGTATGCTTAAATATTTGAAAAACATAATTATGATTTAGTGAGTTGAGACTCAATGAATAAAAAACAATAATAAGATTCTTATGGCACAACCAATAATCAAATATCATCAGGACACATTACAAGTATAACAATTGACTATGCAAGTGCAAATGCAATAGATTGATTTTTATCGTCATCTTGTAAGGCAATCACAACTCTCGGGAATTCATGTGTTTCAATAGACATTTGATTTTACTAGCCAACATATAATAAGTGAATCATTTTATCAATAACATGTGCCAATAGTTCATATTAGTCCCTTTTCCAAGTGATTTGCAAGTGCTTGACAAGCTGGTCATAACATCCCTTTAGTCTCATATACAAGTGTTCATTCACAATGGCATACCAATTAATCATTAAGAGCATATAATTCTCACTTGACTTGTATTCATTTGTAAAATGTAACAATTCAAGCAAATGGACATGTAATAGAACATAATCACATCATAAAATTCTCACACATATACATTAAAATCTAATTATGGTTTTTACTCTCCTTTTAATGTGACCAACCTTTATGGTAGGTTTGGTTCTCTCTCTAGGGCTTCCTCAAAGTGTTAAGATCCTAACATTTGATACACATGGTTATAAGTATGTCAAAATGATTATGAATGCTTGGTATATAATTATACAAACATTACATATATATATATATATATATATATATATATATATATATATATATTCAAGTGTCCCAAATGCAATGGTGCAAGTGTTGTCGTCGTGCTTATCCAATTCACATATCTTAATGATCATTTATCCATTATATATGTTCATGTGGGATTGTAAATTATTTATGCAATGAATATGCTCATGTAAGAATACCAATGAATGTAGATAGGGATGTTACAACGTGAGTCCTTACTTCTAGCTCCGACTCTTTACCATGATACTCTAGTCCTTTCCTTGTAGTTTGAGTGGGAATCTCTATGAACTTTAATATGTCAATAGAATTATTCCCTAATCCTTATCCTAAAAGAAATTTAATATTCTTCATAATTTTCATCACTTTAGGGTCAACCCATTTATCTATTACCCCAGTAACCTGAAACCCTCAGAGATGTGGAATAACCACACTCAGAGTTGACACAATTTCACTAACCTCTATATAAATAATCATGATCTCTCCTTTATAAAAAAATCTTGACTTTTTGGTGAACAATGGAGGGCACACCCCCAAGTGGATGATATGGCCTTCCTAACATAAATGAGAAGGTGATTGGAAGGCATAGCACTGTCAATTCCACCATTGTCTCTATTACACTTGTTTTTACCAATGTTTTAAATACTCTCAAAATCGGCCTTCTACTATCATAAAAGCCTGAATGACAATGTCAGAAGTGTCCAAATCTTTCTTAGATAAACCAAACTAATGCAATAACTTTAAGGGGCAAATGTTAATCCTAGACCATCATCAACCATCACACATGACATGTGTGTTCCTTTCACCTCGGCTCTAATGAGAAGGTTAAGTTGTGGTTCTTTCCTTATAGGGGCAAATCCTCATATGAGAAAGCAATTTTACCCTTATAAGTCACCAATGCAATAACATCCATCAAGATAGCTTCCTTTAAAATAATCAGACTTGACAGAGCCTCAAAGATAACCCTTTTATACTCCTATGAGGTAATGAGCAACTCCTATACACTAATCTGAGCTAGCATCTTCCTCAACTATTTTATAATAAAATCGTTATTTTATTTATGCTTTACAATGAGTTGTTTGTTTTCTTCTCAACCTTTATTACCTTGGGAACTTCTTTGTCAAGATAGTATTTCCCACTATGTGCCACATGGCTCACTTACTTAATCTTTTTTTTTTCATCTCTCTCCTCCCATAATTAGATCATCCTTTTTCTCTGCTCTTCCTCTATTTCTTCATTTAAACTTTCTTAAGGATTACTAATGCAAATACGTAAAGTATTCTTTTTAAATCTTCTTTTCAACCTTTTCGATAGTAGTAATAACAACTTTCTCAAAAATTCCAGAATCTATCATAAATGTCCCTTGATTTAGGAGAGGAACATTACGATAGTTTGAGAGAGGATTCCATTAGATACTAAGCCTTATAGAGTTTGGTGAATAATCATCTTATTATTAATGAGATCTTGAATCTCTTACCTTCGTCTGTAGTAATTATTAGCGTTATAACCAACCCCCTGAAGGTAAGCGTAATAAACATTGCATCATACCCCGTCGATAACAGATTAGGAAGTAGTCTTAGTGTTAGAGGCTTCAACACTCCCTTCTTTTGCAACCTCTTAAATGCCTTAAACAAAGGCATCCCTAAATTAGTAAATTATTTCAGTGCACTTACCATATTTACATTTGCCATCTTGTTTCTTTAGTTTGAGGTTGAGTCGGGGCTCTTCTTCTTTCCCGACATTATCTCTTTAACTCAGATTCCAACTCTTTGGCCTGCAAGCCTACTTCCCAAAGGTCCTCAAAGTTCCTTATCAACATCCCTTTATTCTAGTACCAATGCTAGACAAAGTCCCTTCTATAATCATTTTGAATGTTATCTCTCTATAGGCCTCGTTGTCACCTCTAAACCTATCTTATTTCATCTCTTGATGTAATCAATAAATCTTTCACTTTTCTTCCACTTCAAAGATTCCAGGTCTTGCGATGTGACCTCGAGATCTGAGTTATAAGCATAGTGCTTCTTAAGGGCTTCTGTCAATTCCATAGGCTTGGGAAGTTTGGAAATATGAAACATAGTTCTTTGTATTTTGAGTTATAAGCATATGAGTGGACATGGTTCTTTGCATTTTGAGTTCCAATGAGTTTGGGAAGTTTAGACATATGAAAATTGATCGATATATTCTCAGGGTTGCGGGCCAACAATTCATTAATGTTTATTCCATTCTTTAAACCTTTAGCACTCAAAGCCTTTTGTATTTTCTCCAACTATTTGGCAAAGTTATCAAATCAAGTGCTCCCCTTCTCACTTTCCATGGGTTTGTTTGGAACAACAATTGCACTTCCTACTTCTTTGGCAAGCTTGCTTTCATGGCATTCCTTTATCCTAAATAGATTATCATTAATCACCATAGGTTGGGGTGTTTCCATCAGTACTTTCCTTTTGTCAATTTTATTGGCAGACGTCTCACCCTTTTTTAGAATCTCAGTGACACGTTTGTTCACTTCCTCAATAATCCTTTCTTCCATCTTGCGGATAAAATCAGCCATCATTTTTTCCATGATCTTTGATGGTATGATTAGGTCAACTTGTTAGCTTAGACTCAGAATCTTACTCTTTTTAGCAAGTCGATTGCCTTTTCTTTTCCATGAAGGTTTAGATGGTGCTATGATGGCTGCAAGACAAGGGTTATCAATATAAGGCATGAGCATGTAATCGATGCAAGCATGCATGTTATGCATAAATCATTTTTGCACAAGATCCTTTTAACCTTATTTCTCCTACACATAAGGTCTAGTGGCTCTTTTCTAGGTGGGGTCCCATTCTTATATCATCATGAGCATAGAATGTATAGGGTTGCCTTAAACCAAGAAGAGTTTAAAGCCTCAAAAGAACATATACATAAAGGTATAAAAATGGAAGAACTCTTTACATCATATGAAGAAATATATACAAGTAAATAATGAAATCCCTTTAAAGAGAGAGGAATGTACAAAGAAAAGTATTTACATAAAAGGGAAGGGGAAACACACATAACTATTTACATATGGGGATAATTACATTAACGAGGTAGGGCAACATTTATGTTTATATTAAGGATGTCTTCCCATGTTCTTCGAAGACTTCCACTCTCCTTTAAGGAAGAAATGCAAATAATAGGGGTGACTTATTCTAAAGTACTATCGGCTCTTACATGCACCTAATGGTGGATAAGGTTGTTGTAATTGATGGTTCTCACAAGCTTAGATGGCAATTGTCGTGATCACCCATTGATATACTAGAACGTAATAGGCTAATTAGTGTATAATCCTTTTCACAATCTCCTAAGCTCGAATGGAGTTTAAGTCTAAAAGTTTGGAGAACCATTAGTTTATCTAAGGGCACTTAGTGCACAAGGTGAAGTGTGGAGGCTATATGAATATGATAGACTTAATCAATAACAAGTTTAAAATGTTAAAAGTGAACTAGAGATTAAACATGAAGTCAATTTCAAGTACCTAGTGGAGTTACCACTATGAGCGCCTTGCGATCTCATGGCTATGATCGAACTAGTGGAATCTTGCTTGTAATTTCATCCTTTCATCGATCATCAGGGGGATCGAGAGGACAAGGTCACACATTGGTATTACCCTATGGCATACGATTTGGATTGTTAAGGGATCCTTGAGGCCTTACACGAACTTTAAAGCCTATGTATCCAAGTGGTCATCATTGGGAGACCAAGGCTAGATTTTTACATTAGTATTATCCTTTAAGAGTATGGAGTCATAACTTGACTTTGTTTAGGACTAGAGTCTGGGGAAGACAAAATCCAAACCTAGGTCTAGTCAATTTGAAGACCCATTTCATCTTCACCCCTTCGGAGATTGGGTTCAAAAAATTAGGTATGAGTTGGGGAAGATGTTAGGCACCCCCGAATCACTCAGATATTAGGATCTGACTATCAGGCATCTTTGGTTCACTTTTAACATTTTAACCAAGTTATTAATTAGTCTGATTTACTGGCCCTAAACATACATCTAACCACAATCCACCTATGCAATTCAAGTCATTAACTCAAAGGGGTAGGGGGTCATGCATCATGGCAAAAAGGGATCATGCCTTTCATCATTCATACCTAACATTCCAAAGAGGATAATGGGTGTCATCTGACATGGCATAGGGATTTAACATGCATTATCATCCATCCATTCAAGCATAATCATTCATAATCATATAGGAGACTAAATTCAATGTCTAACTTAAGTAAAAATACCTACACCTAAGGAAAGAGATCAAGTTAGTGACTAACAAGAGGAAAATGAGTAAAAGAAACAAATAAGACCTATAATAATCATCTTATCACATTTCCAAAGTCAAGGTACCTAATCATGCATCTAAGTCCATGGTAATGTACTTCATCATCAGTAATCATAATGCAAAACAAAATCAAAATGCATGAATCACGAGCAGCAAAAGGAGATAAACACACAATGTAAAGCATTTAGAGGATATTAAATGGTCTAAGGTAAAACTCATCATGAGAAGGATCCTAGGATTGATGAATCCTTACTTTATATAGCTCTAACAGAGCATGGCATCCATATGTACCACTAAACATTTAGCGTTAGCATATCACACAAGAATGAAGGATATTGAAAGGCCAAAACATGAATCACATTTTCTAAATACAAACATAATGATAAAAAGGACTCTCAAGGTCATTGGAACCTTAAGTTCCTCATTTGGTCACTGTCAAAAGAAGATTCAAAAAAGAATCAAGAGCATCATTAGACCAAGAATAAGATAACATAAATCATTATATTAAAAAAAAGGTTGTAAAACCATTCTAAAACCACACTTATGTTCCATTTTTGAAGTGAATAGGAGTCATAGGAGGTTATTCCTCATCCCATTATGTTACTAGAACATTGGAGCACCCTAAAAGAAGTTTTGGAACTAACAAAATCTGAAGAGAGAAGAAAATACGATTTGCAAAAAATTATCTACCAGATAAACTAGGGTGTATATCCCAATGTTAGGACTGTATAGCCCAGGCAAAGGGTTGTACAAACCTATAGATAAGGCTATATAGCCCCTATTTCCTAGGTTTTGAAAATAGAAAAAGAAAAGAAGAGGAAGAAGGAGAAGAAGGTAAAGGGGGTTCTTGAATGCCTTTGTGTGTTCTTGTGCCCTCAGAGGCTTACGAGTCTAATACTTTCCTCCAAAAATGCTTAGGAAATGCACAAAATTGAAGAGTTTAGACCTAGATCTACCTTAGAAATGATTAGAGTGATTAGGATTAAAGGTTTCTATGTTAAGTGTGCTTTAAGACTAAATTTTGGCAGAGTTACCTTAGGGTTGTCCAAGCTTTTTCCCCTCTTCCAATGAGGGATATTTATAGATAATGGGTGGGTGCACCAGTTGCACCATAGATGTGTACAATTGCAAAGAGGAAGATAAATCTCTTAGAATTAGGGTTTGCATATGGGTTGCACAGTGAAGAATGGGTTGTACATCCCTTTGCTAGGGTTTTGCAGCCATGGGGTTTAAAGAGGGAGCAATTCTAGAAGGATCTTAGGGCTGGGGTTTTAAGGTGGGATGTACAACCCTATGTATGGTTGCACAACCCTAGTTTATGGGCTATACAACCCATCAACTCTGATAGATAACTTTAGGTTTGGTCTTTGGCTAGGCTTTAAGCCTAGTCTTAGGCTTGGTTTCAAGCTTGGTCTTGAGCTTCTCTAAGGTTTCTTGGGGCCTTTCAGCTCTTTCTTTAGCAATTCCCTTTGCATTTTTGGAATAGGTTTAGTGATTTTCATCATCAGGCTTGCATCTCGAAGTTTAAAATCTGAGGCTTATAATTTCTTTGAAAGATCTCTACAATGTTAAAATTTCACATGAAAAAATCACCTATAAAAGAAAAATACCATTTTAATTAAAAAATGTCTCATTTTTCTTCCTTTTGAGGATAAAGAATATAGAATTTTGAATACCTTTAGAGAATAATCTTTTAATTTTGATAGTTGTTGGACTATGTTGAATAAACTTAAGTCAAAAATTTGTTTTGATATTGACAATATAGAGTAAAAGGTTCTAACATGTTGTATAAGTGTTTTAGATACATAAATAAAGCTAGAATCTCATTAAAAGTTGAATGGAGAAAGATTCAAAATTGATTCATAAATTGTGGTTGCCACTAACAAATTGCATCAAAGAAAAGTGAGGCACAATCTATCTAGTTTGATTCACGGTCTCAATCGCGATAGGAATCACAATTGTTATCTTTGAATGGCCTTGGAAGGATTTCAAGCATCCAACTAGACCAAGCCACATGTCATTCATTGAAGATAAAAAAATCGTAATAATGACATTCCCAGAAGCAATCATGACTTACCAAACTCCAAACCTCCATAGCTTTAGTTTGATTCACTTTAAGCAGTAGCTGCAGGTCAGCCAATGCGATGTTAGTAGTGTGCATGACACAATTATAACAGTCGTGACCTTTAACCCTTCTTAGAGGGATCCACTTGATTTATAAGAGCCAATGTAGAAATGCCATGTATACCTAGCCATTAGACACAATTGAATATCTTAACTATGAACAAGGAAAATTCAAAGTGAAACATGAATCGTAATCGCAACTTCTCTACCTCGATCATGACTTTTGTCTGACAATATTAAATGTAGGATTTTGCTACCAACTTTTGAGATATAGAGATAGTTTTGTTTGTAATAGTTCTTTGATGGATTAACATTTACTATAGCCAAACTCTTACAAATTGAATTTTCAACTTTCTCTCTCTCATTAATTATTTATATTTAAGTTATTGAGGTTTGTTGTGAGCCTTTAAACACCTTTAGGATTGGGTTTTAGAGTGATCCTTCTTTATGAAAAAAAAACTCTTGCATATGTTGTGTGTGAGTCATGTAAGAAATTGTGAGGTTATGTATGAGCCTTATAAAACACAAAGTGTAAAGATTGGTGTGAGCTTGTAAAACACCATTCTAATTGGAGAATTAAGGAGTGGATGTAGGGTTTATCAATATCTGAACCACTATAAATCTTTTTGTTCTCCCTTTTCTTCGTATTTCTTTTTAACTTTGCCTTGATTACTCACCCACCAAAATTTAAATTTCCCACCAATTCAATCCCACCTTCTTGGTGCATAAGGGCCAATAAGTGGCATCAGAGCCTAACCTTAATTCAAGCCTTAACTGTGTGAGAAAAGATCATGGCACTAGAAAGAATCCACTCATACCTCAAACCTTTCTTTGATGGATCTCACTATACTCATTGGAAGTACAAAATAGAGATATATCTTAATAATGATATGGTGGATTTATGAGACCCTATTGCTAAATGAAAGCCACCTACTAGAGTAGTAGATGAAAATGAAGAATTACTCCTAAAAGAAGAATGAGTTGAAGCACATAAAAAGTCAAATGGCAAGAACAAAAGTGCAATGGCTATTTTCTTGAGCTTCATGTCAAGAGAAGAGATTGGAAGAGTTCAACATTGTCAAATCACCCATGTAATATGAAAGGCTCTAGAAAATTACCATAAAGATACAACACTTGTAAAATCTAGTAAGTTGGAGATGTATGTAACTGAATATGAGCTTTCATAATTAAGGAGAATGAATCAATGACCAATATGACCAATAGCTTCTAGTCATTGCCAACAATATGAAGAAGTATGGAAGAGTCTTTACAAACCATAAGGTAAATAAAAAAATCACTAAAATGCTTTCTATAAAGAAGTTTGGGGCAACGATTTGCAGCGTTCAAGAGTCCAAACAAGAGATTAGGATGGTGCCAACTAATGTTCTCATTGGCATACTTCTCACTCAAGAGATGGTTTTCAATGAAAAAAATGAGATCTCAAGGTTAAAAGGAAGAGTGAGAAGGAGGAAGAAGAACATCTAATGCTCTTAAAGAGGCATGAATACCTCATAAAGAGAAGAGAAGAAAAGAAAGAAGGAATATCAAAAAGAATGCATCATCTTCCTTGAAAGAAAAGAAGAGTGAGGTGACTTACTTTAAATATATAAAGTAAGGTCACATAAAGTTCAAATGTCCCAATCTTAAAAAGAAGAAGTAAAACAATGAGCAAAAGAAAAGTTTTAAGGCTACTTGGGATGATGATTCAAGTGAAGAAGATGAAGAAAAAGAGGTTTCCAACTTTTGCTTTATGGCTCAAGAGGATAACTCACATGAGGTAAGTACTTCTTCCTATTCTTATGATGAATATGATGCATTTGAGGATGAAGATGATAAGCCTCTTAAAGCTCTGTCCTCAAGATGTGATAAGTATAAATAAAAAATGAAGATTTATAAGAAAAAGTGTTCAAAACCAGTAGATGAATTTAAATGTTTAAATGAGCTTATAAATGACTTGAGAACTTTAAATAAGGAACTCAAGAATCTTTGGAAAATATTTCTAAAACTTCATCCTCTCTTGTCTCTTTAAGAAAAGAAAATGATTCTTTAAAAGATTAAGTTATAGAGTTAAGGAACCTCATCTCTAGGTTTTACAAAGAAAAAAAAAGCTTTGGATAGATTCATTATATCTAAAAGACCACCCCTTATGAGATATGGATTTGGTTTCAATAAGGCTTCATCTTCTACATCCTCTCCTCCCACATTCATTAGAGCTTCCACACCTTAAACCTTTAGCATAAAAGTTAATAGGAAGAAAAGTGCTCTAAGCATTAAGCCTCATAAGCCTAAAGGCAAAGGAAAAGCATCCTAAAGCTCTAGAGCTAAGCCTCAAAGAGTAAATCATGCATACATTTATACCAAAAGGCATGCTCCAAAGCACACACATAAAAATTTTTCCTCTAGTTCTCACCACTTTTGCACATGTATACATTCACTTAACTAAGGAATGAGAAGGCCTCCAACTCACACCAAGGTTGCTCACAATAGAAAGACTTATAAGTCTAAACTCAAATGTCATTATTGCATGAAGTATTGGCATATTTTTTGCATTAGGAAGCACACCTTAAATTAAAAGGCCCTTCCAAGCTTAATTCTCAAGGACCTAAGTATGTTTGGGTTCCTAAATATAGGTGAAATGTTTTCGTATTGCAAGAATGCTTGGAAGCTACTGAGGAGGATAATGATTAACATATGGATAGTGGTTTCATAAAACACATGATCAAAAATAAGAAGTTATTCAAAGCCATTAAAAAGAATGATAGTGACAATGTCATATTTAGGAACAATGTCAAGGGTAAGGTAGTTAGCATTAGAATTATTGGTAAGAAATGTTGCTCCCTCATTAACAAGGTTCTTTTAATTGAGGGATTGAAACATAATTTGTTAAGTATAAGTTAATTATGTGATAAAGGTAATAAAGTCACCTTTGACCTTATAGAATGTTGGGTTACCACTTTGATGGATAAGAAAGTAGTCTTTGAGGGTGAAAAGAGAGACAATACCTACCTAACTGACTTAGACAATTTAGCTAATCAATTCTTCAAGTGTCTTGTCTCTATTAGAAATGAATCTTAGCTTTGGCATAGAGGACTTAGACATGTTAACATGGAGTTTCTACAACATCTATCAAAAAGAGGTCTAGTTAAAGGTCTTCTAAAGCTCAAGTTCACAAAGGACGAGACATGTGGACCATGCCAAATAGGGAAGAAATACCAAGCCTCTTATAAAGCCAAAAATGTTGTAAGTACTTATAGACCTCTTCAACTTATTCATATGAACTTAGTTAGACCCATTAGAAATGCTAGTCTTAGTGGAAAATACTATGCCTTTGTGCTTGTTGATGACTACTCTAGGTCCACTTTGGTCTTTTTCCTTACTCATAAGAGTGACACTTTTGATGCTTTTAAAAGTTTTGCCAAAAGAGTTCAAAATGAAAAGGGTTACATTATTTCTTATATTAGAAATGACCATGGAAAAGAGTTTTTTTAAAAAATTATTATTTAAAAAATGGGATTTCTCATAACTTTTCTACTTTTAAAACACCACAATAAAATGGTATTGTAGAGAGGAAAAATAGGACGTTAGTAAACATGGTAAGAATAATGTTGAATGAGTACCCTTTACCTAATTACTTTTAGGCCGAAGCCATCAATACCACATGTTTTATTACAAATCAAGTTTTTAAAAGACCTATTTTGAATAAAACCTTTTATGAGCTATGGAATGGTAGAAACATAAGATACCATACGTTAGAATATTTGATTACAAATGCTACACTCTTGATAACAAGGATAACCTTGGAAATTTCACCTAAAAAATCGACGAAGGTAGGTTTCTTGTCTACTCCACTTTTAGAAAATCTTATAGGGTATTTAATAAAAAGTCTATGGCAGTTGTAGAGTCTATGAATGTTGTATTTGATGAGTCTAGCAAACTTGATCGTAGAAAAGATTCTCTTATTGATGATCTTATAGGTGACTTTAAGTTATAGTTAAACTTAACACCCAAGAAAAATGTGATTGATCTTAAGGATCATGAGTCACCACAAGACGAAAAACAAGCTTAATCCCAACAAAAAGAGAACTAAGCTTAAGAACTTCCTAAAGATTGGAGGTATTCCAAGTATCATCCCAAAGATCTAATCATTAGTGAAACATCCAATAGAGTAAGTACTAGAGCTTAATTGCATGCTTTAGATAACAATCTTGCTTTTGTTTCTCAAATTAAGCTAAAATAAATTGATGAGGGTCTTAATAATGAGAGCTGGATAATTTTTATGCAATAAGAACTCAAATAATTTGAGAGAAACAAAGTTTAGAAACTTGTCTCTGGGCCTAAGGAACACCCGATTACAAGTTGCAAATTGGTGTCTAGGAACAAGTTGGATGAGTAACATTTCATTAATAGAAACAAAGCCAAATTGGTTGTAAAGGGTTCCGACTAAAAGGAAGGCATTAATTATGATGAAACATTTGTCCTCATAATAAGATTAGAGGCCCTCAAAATTCTTTTAGCATTTGCATATCACATGAACTTTAAAGTTTTTCAAATGAATTTGAAAAGTCCATTTTTAAATGGTTTCATTGAGGAGGAAGTTTATGTTGAACAACCTCTGGGTTTTAAGTCTCATGATTTTCCTAACCATGTTTTCAAATTAACTAAGGCCTTAGATGAATTGAAACAAGATCAAAAAACTTAGTATGAAAGGTTTAGTTCATTTATTTTGAAAAATGATTTTAAAAAAGGCAAGATTATTACAACATTTTTTTATGAAAAAGCAAAATAAGGATACATTCATTGTATAAATTTATGTTTAGGATATTATATTTGGTACTACTAATGAATCTCTTTGTGAAGAGTTTACCAAGTGTATGACTAGGGAATTTGATATGAGCATGATGGGTGAGCTCAAGTTCTTTCTTCGTCTTCAAATTAAGCAAACCAAAAAGGGAATTTTCATCAACCAAGCCAAATACATGAAGGAGTTGCCCAAAAGGTTTGGCATGGATGGCTGCAAAGTAGCCAAGACTCCAATGAGTGCATCAATTAAGCTAGACAAGGATGCATTAAGTAAGCCAATTAATGAAAAGAAGTATGAAGCCATGATTGGCTTTCTATCTTATTACTTCTAGACCTAATATTTTATTTAATGTTTGCTTGCATGCTATATTCCAATCTTGTCCTAAGGAATCACATTTGTATATAGTTAAAAGGATCTTGAAATATCTACACAGTACATTGTATTTAGGACTTTGGTATCCTAGAAATTCATCATTTAGACATCTTAGAAAGTCAAATGAAGATTTATATAGCTTATTAGATAGAAAAAGCACTTTGAAAATTGCCAATTTATTAGTGAATGTCTAGTTTTTTGGTTTAATAAAAAGCACTTTTTGGTTACCTTATCCACTATTAAAAGCATAATCTTTGGCGGCAGGTTATTGTTGAACCAAGTTCTATGGATAAAGCAACAACTCAAGGATTTGTTGATCATATTCCCATCAAATATGACAACACAAGTGTAATAAATCTTTTAAAAAATCCTATCCAATATTCAAGGAGCAAACACATTAACATTAGGCATCATTTTCTTAGAGAACATGTGCAAAATGATAATGTGGTGTTATAATCTATTGAATTAATCACCAACTTAGATATTCCCTTAATAGTGAAAGGATAAACTTCATTAAGAGGGAACTTGGGATGCTTGATGGAAGTGCCCCAGAGTGCAAATTGATCTCATTGTATGCATATGTTATAAATGAATGACTTATTTGATTGACCTTGATATGATGTATTTCTTATGTTTGATGTGTTAGATGAGTGAATTCAATGTGCATTTGAGCTTTTTTTTGCTTAAACGCATGGATTTGTCATCCAAATATCATTTGATCACACTAGGATTGGGCCTTTTATTTGAATCTTCATCTTCATAATGTCCTTTAAAATTGACCTCTAAATTGCAATGGAAACCTCAAGTCACGGTCATAACTTTGAAGTCAGCTCTATTTTCAAACTCTTTCATCAATCATACTTGCAACCTAAAATCACCATTGCGACAATTCAAATTTCAAAATTTTCAATTATTACACTTGCACCTTTCAAAAGGAAAATTAAAGTAATATCATATTTTAAGAAATGATTAATCATTAACTCTCATTATTTTATTCCTTATAATTCAAGAGGGTGTTAATGTAAGTTTAAGATTTTTAATATTAGAGTGATGCAGTGAAAGAGATAATGGGCCTTCCCACGAATTAAATTAGGCTTACTACGGGGTTTGAAGGACTTCAGCTTTTTCATTCCCTAGTGTCGATATGGTCCAAAATTTGGATCATGACAATTTAGATTACAAGCTTCCTTTTTAAGCTTAAAGCATCTCTAATCATAATTCTTACTTAAAGTCTTATATTAATTGATATTTCAAATTATAAAGTTCTCTTAATGGAGTAGGCTTCAATATGGTTATATTATAAGAAATATTAAACAAAGAAAATGTTTATTATATACCCAAAGAGTATACTAAAAGTCTTAAAAGGATTAACTAGGGATAATAACATTAGGTTAAAACAAATAATGCTTAAATCATTTTCTTTATTATAAGTAGACTGAAATTTTGCCTCTAAATATTGAATACCTAGTTCTATAATTAGTAAGAAACTTATCAAATTTCTAAACATACGTATGATTACTTAAAATAAACATTCATATCTAAGTATAATAATTTTGATAGAATCTCATATTAATAATAAAGTTTATTAAAATCTATTAATCCATCTAGAACTTATACATACATAATCATATTATACAATTTTAAAAAATGCCTTTAAGATTTATAATTTCAATTTATAATCAAGTTATTGTCCTAAGATATCCTAAAGGGGAGGTGCATGGTGTAACAATAAATAATTGGAGTTATAAGAAGTGAAAAAAAAAAGATAATAACTCAAAGATTTATAAAAGTTTAGGTCAAATTTGGCCTATGTTATTAGAGAGCCTACTACCAAATAGCTTATTAGGTATCATTCAAATCTTTACAATGAGTGAATTTATTAGTACCACTCTAGCCTTTATAATGAATGAATTTATTAGCACCACTCTAGCCTTTATAATGAATGAATTTATTTGCACCACTCTAGCCTTTATAATTAGTGAATTTATAGGCACCACTCTAGCCTATATACTAATGAATTTGATAAGTACAATCAGACCTATAACATATAGTTTTTAAGTACTATCCAAATCCTACATAAGATAGATTTAAGGTATTGTGTCAAACCTTTCACAATAGTGTAAAATCTTAGCTACCCAACCTAAGTGATAATCCTTTTATAAGATTTTCAAGGATTACTCAAAGAATGATCACTCTCAAACACTCAAACTCTTTCCTTTACAAAAATGACTACAACACAATTAGTTATAAAACTTGAGCTAAGTCTTGAGTTGAGCTTTGTTAAAATAACTTTGAGCCTTCTTTTCCTTTTGTAAGATAAAACATTAAGCTTTAACAAATATGCAATTTTCGTTTTACATAGACTCTATAACCTTATCTATAAGTATTTTTCCACCATTATTGGCAAGTCATATGCTTGTTATAAAGTCAATAGTCACTAAAGAAATCTCCCATGCTTGTTGTGATTTGCATCTTACTTAAAAATTTGCATAATCTCTATAACATTTTTAAAGCAATTTTAGAATAAGCATTTTCAAATTTCTCATAGTCATTACTCTGGCAACAATCATTAAAAGATTTCAACACTTGTTATTGCCTTATGAGTCTAAGTTGACTCAACAACTTTTATTCATTTCACCATAGGCATTAGAGCTTATCTATAGTCATTGAATGTTGTTCATCGCCATTGAGTAATTTCAATTTATATAAATGAGATAGCCAATTCTAGTAGGCTTTCTCAATGGTTTTTTGGCATTCATTATAAACTTTAACGATTGTTAGTTGTTTGACCATGATTTATTGATAAATTTGGCTTTATGGTTTCTCAAATCTTGATTTTTCTAATTTGTCCAAGCTTTTTTTAATCATAATTAAAGATAATATTGCTACAAATTTGAACTTTTCTAAAACATTATGAGTTATACTTGAGTATCCTTAGGATGTGAAGAGCTTCCATTTTGCTTCTTTCTATTGAATCTTTATGAATCATGAGTTGAAGGGCCTATAAGATATACTTGAAATACCTTCATAAAAGTTAAACATATTTTAACCCTTTTTTTGTAATTATCAATATAAGAATTTGAACCTCAATGTTTGAATATTCTCCCCCATTCTAATGACCATAAATAATTCAATATCATATACAATATATATTATAATTAACTTAATTGAATTTCTTGTGTCAATAAGTATGCTAGTTAAGTGTCCTAAAATTTCCCCTCAATTATATCATAATTTGCTTTTCTTTCCATTTTGTTCTCCCACTTTTTCATAAGCATATATCACCTAATGTAATTTAACATATACATTAGTTATCAGTATTATAATATTCTCCCTCTTTAGCATTAATAAAATGTAATTATACGTAAGATAAAGGGATACTATGAGAGTAGAAAGATTATGGAGAGCATAGACAGTAGGGCAAAGTGTAGAGAAAACACAACTAAAGTTAACATATATCATGATTGAGTAAAGTACATTCAAGAAATATAGTTGATCCATCTAAAAAATTTTCAAGATATTTTTAAAATAAAATAAAAAAATAAAGAAAGCATTAATCTTTTTGGTTGTAGGTTTGATTAAAAGTAAGGTAGGGTCATTAGGTATGTTTTCTTTTAAGATTTTTGTCTTACCACTTTGAGCTTCTTTTTCATTCTTTTCTTTCTTCTTTGCTTGAGAGATGTGTTCTTAAGAGTCAAATTTGTCTAATGAATGAGAGCCTAGTTGGATGTTTCTGTGCTTTATAAGCCTATCATAAACTTTATAGATATATATCACCAAGTTATATACATAATCCACTTTGGTTTGTAAACTAGTTTTCTTTGAATCAAGTGTGTTTATATTCATATTAATTAAAGCAAGCTGCTCTAACACTTTAAATTCAAAAATGGAATTTGTTTTGAGTAAGAGCAGTAGATGTGGATAGAGTGTTTTTATAAGTGCCTTACCAATTTTAGTGGCTACTTTAACTTCCTTTCTTACCACTTCTTCAAAGCTTGCATCAAGATTATCATCATCATCTCCAGCTATGCTTACACCCTTATTTTTGAAGTGCAATAGCTCTATTACATGTCCTTTTTAAAACTCTCGTATTCAAAGCAATTTCTCACTTATGCTTTCATTAGGAGGTAATGAGAAGACTATTGTTAGTAAGTTTAACTTCTTCCTCTCTTCTTCATCTTTGGGAATAGCCTTCACATGTTTTGCCATTCTTATGATGTAACAAGCCATCAAAGGCATATTTCTTATCAATTGGCATTTCTAATTTATCAGCTCAAGGCCAAGGTATACCTTTTTTTTTCTTTTTGTTCACCATGTACTAAAAAAGAAGGGGTCTTGAATAGTGTAGGTGTCATTTGACTATCCCCTTTCATTAATATTTTAAATAATAAATATATAGGCAATTCTTAAAGCATGGTTTTCAATCTTTAAGGCCTTGGTAGGGGGTCTATATTTAGTAATTGAAAGCTAAAAGTAATTTAATCCTAGTTTGAACTCCATTAGTTATTCAAAGTACCCTTCTTTTGAAACTTAAAAGTAATCTACAATATCTTTAATCTTCATCTTATACTCTTTTCCTTTAGCTAAAAAAATGTTGTCCTGCATCTTCAACTCCATCACAATCAATTTTTAAGACATCTAAAGTGGCTAAAAATTCTATTATTACATCCAAGTGAGCATTCTCCTTAATTTTTATAAAGAATTTCAATTCAATTCCTTCCATCAGCTCCATTATTAGTTTTAGTGATCCAAACCTTGATGAACTTACCACCATTGATTTTTCACTTGACTATCTTTTAAGCTAAAATAATTTTGTCTTAATGTTTGTATAGTGTCTTGAAAGGTCTAAAAATAGACATTGTATAAGTTTTGGACTTTAGTCTAGCATGTTTTAGCTCAGGCTCTATTTCGAGTTCCTTTCTTTCCCTTTTCTAGTATCTTGCTTCTTTAAAACTAGTGGAGCAAACATAGGTTCTCTTATTTCTATTCTTTTTTTCACTATTCTTTGTGACCTTTTTCAAGGTATCAAGTCTTTATCACTATGGATTGAAGAGGTATCAAGTTTAGGGTTTTTTTCCCCTTTACTTCACTCTTTTTAGTTTCTTAATTTTGGGGGTCATTGTGTTTTATGTAGGTTAATTAATGCTTATAAAGTAAAGAGAGACTAAGATTTGTAAAAGAAAGAGACAGAGATTTTGCAAAGATGCGATAAATCAAAATCACCTAATAATTGAGTTTTAATATCACAAAAATAATTATAAAAAAAAATATCATTGTAAACCTTATAAATGACATAGGTTAGTTCATAAAGATCGTGGATCATAGTCATGGTAATATCAATTTCCAGTCAATAGGCCAATGGTCATTGATATTTTACAATGATCATGGAAATAATTTATCAACTATCATGAAGATTTTATAATTATCATAAAAGGTTTCTAGCTTATCTAGATATTCCATAAGCATATTCAATGAGTTTTGTAGCTCTATCAATGATTGTGGACTAGAATTTTTTTTTTTTTTTTAGCTAAAACCACTTTAAAGCAAAATTTAAACACCCCCCTCCTCCTCTCTCCCTTTTAGATAATATGCCTCATTCAATCAAATTCAATAGGCCTTAACTTTCCATAAACTTAGTCAAGATGGACTAATTTATAAAATGTCATTTAAGCTTATCCTCAAAGAAATGCAATCTTAAGGATTAAGTTATTTGTTCAAACTAATGCAACATAAATCAAACAAACAAAGCCAAAACATAAGGTAGATAAATATATCAAGGTTTAGAATGTACCATTTAGTAGCTTTTACAAGATACACCTATTAAACATGCCAAGTTATCTTTTGATGAATTATATTCTCATATCATTAATGGCTTAGTGAAAATGTCTACCAATTAATGGTTAGTATCAATAAATTAAAGCACAACATCTCCATCATTAGCATAATGCCTAATGAAATGATTCCTAATCTTTATATGTTTACTTCTATAACTTCAAATGAGATTTTTGGTCAAATTTATAACACTAGTGTTATTTCATTTGATTAGAACATTGTTTATATGAAGATTATAGTCCTAAAATTGTTGTTTCATCTATAGGACTTATGCATAAAAAAGACCAGCATCCATATATTCTACTTTAGTAATAGATAAAGTACCAAAATTTTGCTTTCTATTACTCTATAAACCTAATGAATGTCTAAATAATTGGTAAGTACGCAAGGTACTGTTTCTATCTAATTTGCTACCAATAAAATTTGCATCTGAATATGCCACTAAGTTGAATAAGGACTTTCTAGGATACATAAAAAAATGCTAAGTTATATGTCATTCAAGTATTTAAAAATGTGTTTGATTGCACACAAATGGGATTTCTTTGGATTAGCTTAAAATCTAGTATATAAGTAAACACTAAACATAATATTAGGTCTTAATACAGTTAGATACAAAAAGACTTCCAATCATACCTCTATGGAGTTTTTTATCTACGACTTTATCCTTTTCATCACTATTCAATTTGGCATTTGTGCTCATCGATGTCTTCGAAGGTTTACCTAAATCCATGGCAAATCTTTTTAAAAGCTCCTTGGTGTATTTATCTTGGTTAATGAATGTTCCATCTTTTTCTTATTTGATTTAAAGCCTAAGGAAGAATTTGAGTTCATCCATCATGTTTATTTCAAATTCACTTTGCATATTGTTTGAAAATTCTTTAAACAAACACATGTTAATGGCATCAAATAGTATACCATTAACATAGATTTGGACAAACAATATATTCTTGGTATGGTTTTTTTTTTATTGAATAATGTAGTGTTAATTAGTCCTTAATAAAACTATTTTACAATAGAAATGACTAAGTCTCTCATATCAAGCTTTTGGTGATTGTTTTAAGTAATAAATAAACTTTTGTAAGTTTAAAAGCATGATTTGGAATTCATGACTTTCAAAACTAAGATATTATTCTATATAGACTTCCTTTTCTATATAGCTATTTAAAAAACTACTTTTTAATTCCATTTAAAATAATTTAAAATCCATGGATGATGAAAATGTAGGCATAGTTCTAATATATTCTAACCTTAAAATAGGGGCAAAAGTTTCATTACATTCAATGCTTTCCTTTTAGTTATAGCCTTTAGCTACTAACCTAGCCTTATTTCTAGCTATGACACCAAGCTAATCAAGTTTATTCCTAAACATCCATTTTAATTCTGATAATAAGATGGCCTTTAGGTTTTAGAAATAAGGTTCATACCTTATTCCTTTTAAATTGAGTTCTTCTTGCATAGCAAGTACCTAATTCTTATCATTAATGGTTTCATGCATGGTTATAGGCTTAATAAGAGAAATAGAGGTAGATCATTATATGTAGTCCTAAATGAAGACCTTGTTATTACACTTTTTAATGTATCACTAATGATGAGCTCCTTAGGATGATCCTTTTTATATGTCTAGCCTTTTTCTAATTATTGAATCATTGATCTCACATTAGGAAACTATGGAGGAGGATCTTCATTTTCAAGTTCATCTTCCTTGTCTTTACTTTTGTTCTCTTTCTCCTTTTCTTCAATGTCAAGTTCATCAATAGGACCTATAGGATCATTAATATATTCTTCATTTCTTAAGAAAGTTTGGTTAGATTCATAAAAAAATTACATGCATTAATTTCTCCACCATAAGAGTTCTCTTATTGAAGACTCTATACCTTTTGCTTGGGGCAGAGTAACCTAAGAAGATTCCTTCATCAAATTTATAATTAAATTTACCAAGATTGTCCTTAATGTTCAATATGAAACATTTATAACCAAAAATTATAAAATATGCAATTTTAGCCTTCCTTTGATTCCATAGCTCATAAGGTTTTTTTTTTTTTTTTAAATAGGTTTCAATAGAACTCTATTTAAAATATAGCATGAAGTGTTGATGGCATTTGCCTAAAAATGTTTTCACAAATTGTATTTATTGAGAACAATCCTAACAATCTCTTATAAAGTCCTATTTTTCCTTTTAACAATACCATTTTATTGAGGAGTTCTAGGCGTATAAGAGTTATGTGAAAAACTATATACATCATAAAATTTGTGAAACTTCTCATTTTAAGTTCTTTACCATGATTACATTTAATGGTTAAGATATCTAATCTTTTTATTTTGAATTCTTTTTATGAAAGATTTTAAGGTGTCAAAATAAGAATCATTATGACCAAAGAATAAAACCTAACTATGTTGTGAATGCTAAATGAAGAATGTTTGCATAAACATGTAAATCGAAGGCATTGGACTCACTTTTTTACTTTGAATGATGTGTTTTGAATGATAACAAAACTATGGGTTTGAAGGATAACAAAACCAAGAGAAGTTCTAATGTTTGTACTTCAGTGTTTGTTTGATTTTTTGAACAGACCCGATAAACATTAAAAGGGGAGATTATTCTGAATGCTAAAGGGAGAATATTTAGAGAACATGTGAACCTAAGACCCAATAAATGTTAAAAGGCTAAGACAAGTTCAATGGGCATTGCGCAAATTAAACGGGTGTTAGACCATTCAACAGGCATTGAAGGATGGTTAATGGATGTTGATTAGATGTTGCTTTTTGCCAAAGTCTTCTAGACCTCAATAGGCATTGCCCTTTTATAACAGGCATTGGAGAAGTGCTCCAGGTTGAGTTGTGCTGGACCTTGCCATGGGCATTGAAGTTTCACATGGGCATTGATCTGAGCTAGTAACAATCATCTCATATTCATAACAAGCATAGGAAAAATGTCCAACCCTAAGCTAAAGCTTCTAAAACCCAAAATGAGTGTTGGCCCTTCTCAACAGGCATTGAAGGAGTTTCCAATGGGCATTGCAAATTGCTCAATGGGCATGGAAAACAATTGTGTAAAGTTTAAAAAATAGAGCACAAAGTTCAAGCTTTTTGGAAATGAACAATGGGCATTATTCTTTATCCAACAGGCATTGTAGTCAAAGTCAATAGGCATTGAAAGACATTTAACAAGCATTGGAAGTAATTGTTACAAGTTCAATAGGTGTTATTGAAGAACAACGGGTGTTGTCATCTCTAACATGTAGTTTTGTAGAAAAGCTGTCAAACACACCATCAACTGTTACAACAGCTAGTATTGGAGCTTGGTTATATAAGGTGCATTTTTTGAGTTTAGAAAGGTTAGAGAAAATGATAGAAATCACTATGAACATCTTTGTAACTCTTTTGTGCAAACCATTTAGGTGTTGCTTGTATTTTAGGTAGAGTAAGGCTTGTTTTTGTTACTCTTTTTCTTAGTAGGGTTTTCTTAAGCATTAATTATGTATTAGCTGTCTAATTTGAGAGGCATAAATAATGTTTGGATATTTTATTACTAATGGTTGTAAAGGTTGGTATTGTGCCTAGAAAAATACCAAGAGTTAGGTTTTTCCTAAGCCTATAAAAGAAAAGGTTATTCCTGAGTTGAAAAAAGGAATTTTCTTCCTTAGCCTAGAAAAAGGAAGGTTTTATTCTAAAGCCTAAAAAAGAATAGATAGGCCAAAGTGAAAGTTTGGGGAGTGGAGTAGGCAAGTTGTCAAACCACTATAAAAATTCTATGTTCAATTTCTATTTGTAGCTTCCATAATATTTATTTGTGTTTTTGTTTTGTTCACAGTCTAATTCATCCCCCTCTTGGATTGCCTCATCATCACTCAGTCCAACATTTAGTATTAGAGTCTAACCTCTTTTAAAGCTTTAGTGTAAGAGGGATACAATTATGGCAACCGTTAAGTCTTCTTCATATGGAAGCTTTCTCAAAAATAGACCTACTCAAACTAGAAGAACCAATATGTCTATGGAGCTAAAAGATCACCATCAAGAGGAAATAAGGAGAAGGAGTTTAATGAATTCCATATCCATAGGTAATGATGAGTTCTCTTGCAGCAAAAGAATAAAGAAGAGGAAGGCCAAAAAGAAAGTGAAAGTTAAAGGTCTCATGGCCATGGAGGATGAATCAAATAAGGGATCTTCAAACAAGGCGTGTGAGTCTGATGATGATATCAATAATATGTTCACAGTAGAAAATCTTATTGAGGCCATACAATCAACAAATAATGATTTGGATAAATCTTTTTATAAAAATAAGATTTTGGAAAAGAAAATGGATCATTGAAAAATGAAATTTCCTTTATTTCTAAAATTAAAGATGAGCTTCTTAAAGAAGTTGAATGTTTGAGAAAAGAAAAAAAGGAATTACTTTCAAAAGCACTATTGGATTTAATTTTAGGCTCTTAAAGTGATATTTGTGTGAAAATGGCATTGAATATAATCATGCCTCTTCCTCCACTTCTAAATGTGTGTTTGTCAGATCTTCACCTTTTATAACACCTAGTGTCCAAGGTATTGAATCACTAAGCCCTACACAAAAGGCTAATGCCAATTCAAAGCATAAAAGCATAACACTAACACATGCATCGACTAAAAAGCCTAAGAAAAAGGCTAATCATGCTTATATGTATGCATCTCATAAGCTAAGAAGGTAAAATGTGCTACACTCTGCACTTAAAAGAAAAATTATACAAGATCACACTCATTCTATGGTGTACATACATGAATTACATATGCATGGTCATAACTGCTCTCAATTACATCCTCCCTCTCAAAGGCCAAAGGAAAATCATGTCTTTAATTATGGAACCAAATGTTGTAAGAATGCCAAGGTTCCTTCATATTTTAGGTATCAATCTTTTAGGAAGCCATTTCACTTATGCTCCTTACAAGAGCTAAAGAAATCATCCATTTGGCAATGCTTTTATTATGGAAATTTAAAGCATACTTTTGTTATACTAGGTTGAGAGATAAGCATGTTTATGCTACTAACCCCCAAGGACCTAAGAGAAAATAGGTACCGAACAAAGTTTAATTTTACAGGTTTGGAAGCTCCTTACCCTCTACTCAAAAAGGAGAAATGAATGTTGATTGAAGTTATACAATTTAAAGAGAAACTGAAGTTTCTTTTGAAAAAGATTTATATTTTCGGAAAACATAACAATTGGTATCAATTAGTATCATTAACTATAATGTATCTTTATCCCTCCTTTTGTTTTTGTTCAACATGCTTTTGTTGAAGGGGAGTTTGCTTGAACCAACTTTGATATTAGTTGTTGAATTTGCATTTGAATATATTGGATGATTTGTTAGAAGAAAGCATATGGATAGGGGGAGTTTTCCTTTACCATTTGTTCTGTATGTTTGGAATCATCATATTTGTTTTCTTTAAGGAACTTGGTCTAATTTTTAGGAAGAGAATGTTTGTATCTTTGTAAGGGAGAGAACATTTTTTTAAGGGAGAATTTTTGTATGTCTTTTTGTCATGATGATAAAAAGGGGGAGAATTTTTAGATGCTTTGATTTAATGATTTGACTATTTTGTTTGGTATCACTTATATGCATAGCCTAAAACTCGGTATCTTCTATGTGTTTGACATCTAACATTTGGTATCTTATGTGGTACAATATTGGGTATTTTATGTGGCTTGTTAAGTAGCATACTTAGTATCAAGCCTTGTGTGGATATTCTAATAATTGGTATCAAACTTTATGTTTAATTGGTATTAAACCTTATATGGATATTTTGATTGGTATGTATTTGGTTGGTATCTTTTTTGTAGTTTTGTGTTTTAACATTTGGTATCCTTTGTGTGTTTGAGTTTTGTATTTTTGGTATCAAAGCATCTTGGTTTTGCCATCATTCAAAAAGGGGGAGATTATTGTGAATGCTAAGGGAAGAATATTTGGAGAAACATGTAAACTCAAGGCATTGGACTCATTTCTCTAATTTGAATGATGTGCTTTGAATGATAACAAAACAATGGTTTTTAAGGACAACAAAACTAAGAGAAGTTCTAGTGTTTATACTTTAGTGTTTGTTTGATGTTTTGAACAAGCACGATGAACAGTAAAAGGGGAGATTGTTCTAAATGCTAGGGGGAGAATGTTTGAAGAACATGTGAACCCAAAACTCGACAAACGATAAAGGATCAGAATAAGTTCAATGGGCATTATGGAAATTCAACAGGTGTTGAACATCTTTCAATGGGTGTTAGACCATTCGAACTACTCTTTTGCCAAAGTCTTCTAGAACTCATAATGGGCATTGTTCTTTTGCAACAGGCCTTGGAGAAGTGCTCCAAGTTAAGCTGTGTTAGACCTCACCACGGGTGTTGAAGTTTTACAATAGGCATTGATCTGAGCTAGCAACAATCATTGCATATTCGCAATAGGTATGGGAAAAATGTCCAAGCCTAAGCTAAAGCTTTTGAAACCTGAAACGAGTGTTGGGTCTTCTAAATAGGCATTGAAGGAATTTCTAATGGGCATGGAGAGCAGTTGTGCAAAGTTTGAAAACTAGAGCACGAAGTTTAAGCTTTCTAGAAATGAACAACAGGTATTGTTCTTTCCTTAACAGGCATTGTATTCAAAGCCAATAGGTGTAAAGAGACATTCAACAGGCATTGGAAGTAAACATTACAAGTTCAACGAGTGTTGTTGAAAAACAACAGGTGTTATCATCTCTAATAAGTAGTTTTGCAGAGAAGCTGTCAGACACAACATAAACTGTTCCAATGGCTAGTTTTGGAGCTTGGCTATATAAGGAGCATTTTTGGAGTTTAGAAAGATTAGAGAAAAGGCTAGAAATCATTATGAACATCTTTGTAACTCCTTGTAGCAATTTGTACAAACCATTTGGGTGTTGCTTATATTTTGGATAGAGTAAGGTTTACTCTTTTAAGAGTAGGTTTCTCTTAAGCACTAATTGTGCATTAGCTATCGGCATAGACACTGCTTGGATCTTTCCTTGCTAGTGGTTGTGAAGGTTAGTATTGTGCCTAGAAAAATACCAAGAGGTAGGTTCTTTCTAAGCCTATAAAAGGAAAGGTTATTCCTTAGCTTGAAAAAGGGAAGGTTCTTCCTTAGCCTAGAAAAAGGAAAGTTTTGTTCTTGAGCCTGAAAAAGAATAAATAGCCTAGGTGAAAGCTTGGGGACGAGAGTAGGTGAGTTTTCGAACAGCTATAAAATCTTTGTGTTTGATTTTTATTTGTAGCTTTTGCAATATTTGTTTGTGATTTTGTTTTGTTCGCAAACCAATTCACCCCCTCCCCCCTCTCCTTCCCTCTTGGGTTGCCTCATCGCCACTTAGTCCAACGAACTATACTTAGAAAAATTATCAATAATGATAAATGCATACTGCATGCCTCCTAAACTAATAACTCAAGTAAGACCAAATAGATCAATGTGCAATAAGTGGAGAGGTATTGAAGATGTTACCTTACTTTTAGTTTGAATGAGGGTTTGACCTGTTTACCTCTTTAACATCAATCGTAAATTTTATCTTTGGTGTTATTGATCTTAGGACATCTTTCTACTAAATGTCTTTTCTTTACGTTGTTGATCAACTATATTCTAATGTGTCTAAGTCTTCTATAACAAGTCCAGCCTTCATCAACTATGATCACTAAACACTTAACATTTTATTAGCCATAAAATTTGAATCAATAACATAAATATTTTGGCCTTTTTTTGTTATAAAAAAATAATTGTTATCACTCATCTTAATACATTGCAAGCTTGGGGTTCAAACATAACTCTTAAAACTTTGTCACATAATTGACTTACACTCAATAAGTTATGATTAAGAATCCTTAATACTATCACAACTTTCATTATAAGAGGTTAATGAGAAAATTGAAGGAGTTTCAAAACATATGTCTTTAGTGTTTAAGGCAATGCCTTTCGTCACCAATTAGTTTTTCAAGTGTGATCTCATGTGTAAAAAGTTAGCCCATAAGCTCATCTAAGGATACTGCTTTTAGCTTGTTTGCATTTTTAATGATAGGCTTCTTACTTCCCATTCTCCCTAGGAAGAGTTCTAAGGATTTTAGACACCATATTTTCTTTTCTTGCTTAAATTCTTCAATATCCCCATAATGTTTATGAATTCGTTACACATTTCTATAATGGACTTGTAAGGTCGATACACAAATGTTTTACACTTATAAGTATCCATTCGTATTTTCTTCTTCTTCACTTCATTAGTTCCTTTATGATGAGTTTGGAGTGGATAACAAATCTCCTTATCGGATACACACATCTATAATTTTACATATTAAGATTTATGGATGGCATAAAATAAGACATACATTGCCCTTATATTCTTAAGGTTGGCCTACTTCTATTTAGGTATTCAATCGCCTTTTTTTCTTCAGCACCATCACATCGCTAACTATTTTGGTTGGAAATTCTCTATCGTCCTCTATAAATCCTAAAGATCTATAATTTCATTTTCAAGAAATATTTTTATTATGTTCTTCAAATAGCCATAAACATCTCTTATGAAGAATCTGGACTTAAGCAAATTTATATATATATATATATATATATATATATATATATATATATATATATATATATATATATATATGTTGAGAGAAGAGATAAATTTTTT
>CATIWR010575471.1:0-41706 GCA_949677035.1 Omphalea diandra | reverse complement strand
ATTTAACCATGTCTTTTCTTTATAAAAATTATACCTAACAACAAAATAAAATTATTTATACAAAAAAATTTTATATATATATATATATATATATATATATATATATATATATATATATATATATATATATATATATATATTTAAAATTTTATTGTCTAAATTAATTTATTTTCTTGTAACGTATACTATTATTACATACAAGTAATTATGAAATTTTTGTTAATATTTGAATTATATTTTCTTGTGCTTTGAAATATACTAAAAATATTACAATAATAAAATACCATTTTGGTCTCAGACTTAATTTTAAATAAATATTTATTACTTATCGAGTAATTATATTTATAATATAATATTTTTGATAAGTGATAATATAATATATTTTTATATAATATATTTTTATTGTGATATGACAAATAAGCTAATATTCAAATATTTAATTATTGATTTATTTGCTTGTAATGCAAACTATTATTATATACAAGTAATTATGAAATTTTCGTTAATATTTGAATTATATTTTCTTGTGCTTTAAAATATACTAAAAAATATTACAATAATAAATTATCATTTTGGTCTGAAATTTAATTTTAAATGAATATTTATTACTTGTCAAGTAATTATATTTATAGTATAATATTTTTGATAAGTGATAATGAAATATATTTTTATTATCATATGACAAATAAACTAATAGTAAAATATTTAATTTTTTTAATTAATAAAACATAAATATAAAAATTATTTACATAAAAATTAAAAATTTAATAATATAAGAAACAATTATTAATGTTAGCCATTGTTAAGATTTTAAAAAATTACTTCTAAAAAAGGATTTTAAAAAATTTAAAAATAAAAAAATATCAATAAAAGAAACAAATAAAATTTTAAAATTCTATTTTATATAAAAATAATTATATTATAAAATTTATCATATTAATTACATTATTTTTTTTATTTTTATTATTTTATTTACCTGAAAAGTCTGATTAGATAATAATTTTTTACAAAAATAACAATCAATCATGCAAATTCACTGCTAATTTTATGAAATTTCTATATTATAATTTGCGGGATACGGGAATAATATATATAATATGTAAGTAAATTTTAATGTGCAATTATATTTTTCTTTGTATATTAACGTTTAATGTGCAATTATATTTTTCTTTGTATATTAACGTTTAGGATAAAAATATTTGTTTAAAATTTAATATGAATTATAAAAAAATGCTTCAAAATAATTTAAAAAATTAAAAAGAGCAGAGGGTAGAGATCCCGCCGAGAACGAGAATGGCCATGAAAGCAGGAGCAAGAGAAAATATCTGCCCGGTAAGAGGAGAGGAATGAGGCGGCGATGGGGACGGTCCTGCCTCCGCCTTTTCCTATTCCTACATACTTGGGGTTGTGGGCCTCACTTCACCATTTACAGCCACAAAAATCTTACAAAAACACTGTTCTCAGCCACAGCAATTCCTTCTACCCCAAGTCGGGATGGAATTGCAAAATATTATGTTCTTAATTTATTTTCAAATGAAGGAATGTCTGTTGATAATGCTCTCAACAAAGAAGTAACAGACACAATAATTAAGCTTCATGACATGCAAATATAATAGGACAATACAGCTTATCTCGCTTAATTAGTAGGATTTGTTTCTATTTTTGTTTTTGCTAAATGCTAAATTACAATGGACCAGCAGATATCATGATCAATCTAGCTTTTTCTGTATTTTTTTTTTTTCACAGATTGCACGTCCAGTATTTCAAATGAAATCCTCCGATCAGTTGATCTTTCTTGACTTTGGTAAGGTTAGGTGCCTTGAATTTACCTTATATTACATTTTGATCTTTTTTTGAACTCTCCCCTGAGGAAAAAAAATTCATCAGTCATTAAAAACAATTCATTTCATTTCTTATTAATTAACAATAATCAACCTTCTTTTCTTAATTTTAATAAATACATAGAAAAAATATATAATGATTAAAATGATAAGAAAAGTTATTGCACAAATTAAAAGAATATAAATTCTAAACAGCTTCACCTATTCTTTTTATGCTTGACTTGAAGATCCTTGATATCCAAAATAGATATGGCAAACAAGTTAAGTCAGACAAATTTTAATTGAATTGCTTTATTTTTTTTGGGACCAATTGTCAGTTATAATTTTTTAAAAATAAAGAAAATATATTTTATATTTAAATAATTTTAAATATTTTAATAATTTAAATTAGTCATTTAGATCGACCAGTTGGTTAAATTAACATTGAATCAATTCAAATAGATCGTAGATCTGATTAAGATAAAATAAATTTTGATCTAAAAATTTTTAGATTTTTTTAATAGAATTAATTTTGAATTATTTTTTTCTAGACAAATTCAAGTAGAATAAGAAACTTTGACTTCCACTCAAAGTTACTAATAATTGATCCTGCAAATTACAATATCCAAAATTATAATAGGAAAGTAATAAGATCATGAGCATAAATTTATAAATATGTTCAATATTTTTTTTTTAATAAGACGTGCAAACTCATTGAAATAACTTTATTTGAAAAAGAAAGTATTTAGACGTAAACTAACACAATACAATAATCAATAACTTGAGAAAGTGTAAACTTCAACTGACTAAAAACTTGCATCGTTCAGAAGAGAGAAAGATAGAAGAAAACCTTCCCCTTATATGAGGGGGCATGATTTAGAGTTGGAAAGACAATAGGAGCTCCCTTCACCCCAATACCAAAAGGATCAAATGTAACCACGTCTCCTAGCACATGCAAACCCTTAGGCTGCGCATAATTGCTTCTCTTGTATGACTGTGCGCACCCCTACGGGTATTCATGAACCAGCAGCCGTGCCACACCGTCACCTCCTTTCAGAGATGGAGCTAGAGAGCCCCCATCATAACCCCAATACCCCAAACAAACCATTACAAGAACAAAAGAAGAAACGGTTGTGACTTGTGACTCTATGTAGGTAATAAACAATGGGTGGTCTTTATATAGGCTTAGGGCAATGAGACTTACATTCATCATGCAATCTTGATTATTAATTTTGAGATCTGTAAAAATCTGAGGAAATTATAGCGTCATCGGTAGTCCATATCAATCCGTCCAATGTTGCAAAGAAAGCGATTTTAGTGGGTTATGAGAATCTTCATCTTTTGATTACTAATTACTGGCCAAGAGTGCCCTAATCTGTAAAGATTTTAGGTTCTCAAATATTTGTCTGCTTTTACTATTTGTTGGGCTTAAACACCATTTAGATGATAATATTCTTTTTCTGACCAAGCATGCAATTTTTATAAAAGGGATTAGTATGACGTACGTGATTATTCCATACTTATTTACAAGAGTAGAAAAAAGAAAAAGGTGATCTGTTCAGATAGGATTACATTAATGAAAATATGAATTTTGATGTTTATTTCTAAATAATCTCATTTTACTAATTTTTTTTTTTTTGCTAATTCAATTGCCTAGTTAAGGTTTTGAAAGAGTGAATTCTCAGTGGATTTGTGGCTGCCAAAATAAGAAACAGCTGGACTTACATTTTATACCAAAAAGGAAGCTATTGCAATTCTGATAAAGAATTTTCTACATTAAAAGCAGCGGTTCTCAAATTTTGTATAGAATAATTTACGTAAAATTCGCAAAGGCATACACATACGGATGTGGTTCAAAAACTTTTGTTTGAGAAAAAGAAATTTCCACAGGAATAGTTAAATCCAACACTGCCATCCCTTTCAAAATTCTTTTTTCTTTGCCATTAATTAGTAAAAAAAAATTTAGGGCATCTAACGCACATTCTACTAGGACGAAGATAAAATAAAAGGTAAAAAAAAGGAAAATGAAATAAATTTGGATATACCCATTTAAGATAGATTTCTTATTTTAAAAAGATTAAGGGTGTATTTGATTGTTGAAATAGCTTATTGGGTCCTAAAATCTTTCGAATTTTGATAAAATTGATCAATCATTTTAATTTTGACAAAATTATTCAAAATTAATAAAATTTTAGAAAATCTAACCAAAATTTAAATTGATCAAAATAAAATGATATGTCACATTAAAATAGTGGTAAAATAATATTAATTGATATTAGTAACTAATATTAATCGATTTTACTAATTTTTTCTTATAAGAATTCATGTTAGCTAATTCATCATGTCATATGATATATTATTCTATTTTGATTAATTTGAATTTTAGCTAAATTTACGAAAAAAAATAAGGCTATTGAATTTAGAGGTCAATAAGGCTATTGAATTTAACATTCTTAAGAACACTTTTTCTAGAAAAGTAAATTCAAAATTCAATTTACTTTTTCATCCCTTGAGATGAAAAACTAATGGTGAATATATGGATTCAAAATTTTACTTTTTCTAAAAATGTCACATTTTCAGACAAACTAAATACTAAAATTTAACTTTCATGACTCACTTTTCCATCAAAATTTTCAAACCAAACACTCTCTAAGACCCTGCAAGTTTGAAATTCAAAGAAATTTTTTTAAATATATTTGTAAATAAGTTACTTATTCTTCATTAAAACTATTTCAGTCAATAAAATTTTATTTCTCTTTCCAAAGAACATTTTTTTTTTCCAAGGTAAGAGATTAGATGGGTTATGGACTACATCGATTTACATACATTTTAAAAAGTGGATTTTTTTTCCCCTAAAAAATATGTTCATTTTTTTATTTACGAGAGAAACACAAAATAAAGCACAAGCAGTTGTACCCACACATGAAAGGGAAACCAAAACAATTAAAATAATCGAGGATGCTCTTCCCATTTATAGATATATTTATAAGGTTCCTGATGTCTTGGAAGAAAATCTTTCTCGCACATCGAATATTTATAAAAGGTGGATATTCCCTTATTTGATTTGGATATTCCTTGCTTGATTTGAAGGCACTTCTTAAGAAATGATATTTTTTTTTCTTTCAAAAAAAAAAAGAAATGATATTTTTTAAAAAGAATAAAATAGATTTTTATTCATGAACAAAAATACATTTTAATTTATAAATATATAATATAAAAGACAATATATAAAATAGTACATAAACACATAGTTTTTATAACAGTATAAACTTTTTTATACTGTTCTCCAAATGAATAAATCTAAAAACTATTTCAATAGATACATTTAGAAAACAAACAAACAAATGATAAAATAAAAGACAAATAAGCTATCACCAATTAAGAAAATAGTCGATAATAACTTTAAATAAAAAAAAAAAAGAGAAGATGAGACAAAAGGTAATGGTAGATGATTGATATATTTTATAATCAGTTATTTTTATTAAAGTTAAGCCTTTTAGTGTCTTTTTTTAAAAAAAAAAAATATAACAACATTATATGTTTAATTAATTCAATTAGTTTACAATAAATTATGTTATAAAATATCATTTTATTTATAATCTGTTGATATAAATAGATTATCGTATTAAGTCGATATATTTAAGAAAATTGTTTAAGCAAGTTATACTCATTGAAAATTTCTTAATCAATTGGAAAATTGAGTAGTCAAAGAAAATATAAGTTTTTTTTCACCTATTAATTTTTTATAATTAAACATGAAATAACTTCATATTTGTCACATAAGTTTAACTTTTTTATTCAGCAATACAATTAAAAATAATTTTTTCCCTTCTGCTTTCATAATCTGTATTAATTAATTAATTAATTATATATCTTTTGTTTTATTTTATAATTTTCTATTTATATTGCAAATATTAGCTTGTTGCGTGCAAGTGACGAATTTAAAATGTTGAATTTTATTAAAAAATAGTACAATTGATGGTTTGGTTTTTGTGATTATTGTTTACTAAAAAATAATTGAAAAAATTTCAACATATTGAAAATTTAATTGAGAAAAACAATAAAATTGGGCTTGAATTTAAATTTAGATAGTAACTATGCCATCTTGAAAGTAAACATGGTAATTGTTGGGCGAAGAGAATATGTTGCCCCAGCCTGGTTTTAAGTTAACTTAGAAAACATTTATGGCTAGTGTTCTTCTAGTGCAAATAATCCAGTATTTGTTTCCATGCAGGTAAATTGTTAGATGCATTCGGGTGCTTAAACATTCATTTGATTATTTATTAATTAAAATTTTTTTATATAATTAGAGTGAGTTATTATTGATTTAATTATTTATTATAATTTATCATCTTATTTATATTTGATCAATGTATTTCTTTTTTTTTTTTGAGATGGAAGAGAATAATTTTTATTCATAAAATACTAAATACATGAATACCTATATAAAAAAATGAAAACTTACAGTTTACATCGCATTATATTGACACCGAGTATGTTGAATTTGATCTAAAAAGTGAATATCTTTTTTATAAAAATATAATCATGTCGACAAAATATTAAATCGTATATAAAAGTGAAAAACACGCTCTACTCAGTAGTTATATAAAGTCACAACTCGATATTTTTATCTTCAAATGAGTTAAGTTGAAATGTTACAAAGAACTTATCAATCTTTTTAATAATATTATAAATCAACGTCATAAAGAAATAATAATAATTTTCATACAAGAGAATCTAAGTTTTCATAAAATAAAAACTAAAAGCTCTGACAAAAAGTTATAAAAGAAATAAAAAAATCAGAAAATCTATAACAATAAATATAAATATATATTATTAAAATGAAAATAGATAATATAGTAACAAAAATAATAAAATTATGGGTTACCTTCTGCGATTTAACTAACGGTAGCCCTAAAGGATAAGTAAAGAAAAAAAAAATTTTTGAGAGAAAAGTGAGAGAGAATACAATTAGAATTTTTTTGGAGTATTGCAAAATTCTTTTTTTTTAATCAATGTATTTCTTAACTGTATTGAATGGGCGTACAACCGAATCTTAATCTTCCGCACAGGGAGAATTGACGACCACAGATTATTCGGTCATTGCCAAAAGAGTTTAACAATGATTATAAAATACTGGCAAAAACTGTAATTGGATAAATCCGCCTTAGCACTATTTTATTTATTAATATTTTGCATTTAAAATTACTTTTATTGAATACATTCAATAAATAAAATAATATTAAGAAATAAAAAATATTATATAATAATTTTTATTGATAATTTTGAATGTTATTATTCATCTATTAATTAGGTGTAGGCAAATTTTTGCCACAGTTTTAGCTTAATCCCATTAGTCTAATTACAAAAGTAGTCAATATTTTTGCAAGAAAGCCCACTGTTTGTACTAAGGAAAGACATGAAATCCACTCTAGTCCAGTGAATAGAGCCAAATGCACATGCATTATTAGACAGCATTGCAACTATGCAGCTTCACTTAAAATACCTAACTACATGTAATCATTTTTTTAAAAAAAAAAAAAATTTAATACAAGCAAGATGAAAAAAGACAGCAATAACATGTGATCACATTATTATTATATTACAGAATCCTACATAATTTGTTTTTTCTTGAAATTATTAATGAAATTCGAATTATTATGTCCACGATATAATTGCCTTTCTAGTAGATAAGAACCAACCATCTTATAGATTCTGGATATGGAAAAGATTGTGAAGTAAAGGTTGCAATCATCAGGACACTGCATCTTGGAAACAATAAAGTCAAGTCAAGGAATTAAACATTAGTCCAAACAAGATATAATTAATTACGTTAATTGTACTAAATTTTGTGAATGGAATGCATGCAGTTGGTAACATACGTTAATTAATTAGCACAAGAAATAAAAGACAGAGAGATATAGAGATGATACAAAAGACTGTCGAAAAGACGACGGAGCTCCCTTCACTCCAATATAAAAACAGACCAAGGTAACCATGTCTCCCAGGTCATGCAAACCCTTAACCTGCGCACCCCGAGCCATTTTGATTTTGATTTGCGCACCCAGGGGTGTTCATGAACTAGCAGCCATGGCCTACCATTGCCTCCTTTAAACAAGGAGTGAGGAGAGCTCCATCAGGTCTTACTAAAAACCCAACAACTAAATTTCTGATTAACAAGATGATTAATTAAAGGATAACACCACAATTAATGGACAAGTGTATTTTGTAAGGAGTAGATGAGATTGTTATATAGACTTAGGAGCGAACCCAAGTTTTGATCTGGGCCGTTGGATTAGAACAAAATTAAAAATCTGGTAAGTGGGATTTCTTGACCAAATTTCTTGGTTGAATTTCTAAATTAGTGCTAACTGGTATCTTTATGTGGCAACATTAATGTTTTACATGATTGGTTGAAGTGATGTGCAACTGGATTGATTCTCATCTTCATGGAGACATAGAAGAAGAGGGATTGGCGTTGCCAGATGCACTTGGTAATCATCTCATTGGCATGTTCCTTCTTTTAGCAAAAATACAGAGTATTTTGAGTGGAATTGGTGCGCCCCATACCCTACTTATTATTCTCCACTTTTGGTCATGCCATACTTCAAAAAGATTAATTGTTGGCAGCCCCTATTTCCATAATCCAAATTATTATGGCCACAATCATTAGACAACAATATATATATATATATATATATATCCTATTCAAAATTCTCTACAAATCAAGTAAAATGTTCTATTTAGTATCATTTCTGTTATATAATCCTTCTATTCTTTTTCATTTATTCCTCTGTGACTAAAGCTCTATTTACAACAAATCATGCGAGAAAAAAAATTTATTTATAAAATTATTTCACTTTATTAATAAAATTGATTTTTAATTTAAAATAAATTTTAAATTGATAAAATTTAATTGAATTCTACTATTTGGAATAAATATATAATGCACTGAAATCATTTGATTTTCTTAAATACTTGTATTTGTTTTGAAATAAATATAATAGCAATCTAAATTATAAAGTTATAAGAATAATTTTATTTATTTTTTAAATTAAAACAAATTCTTTCAAAGTCTAATAATTTTTATCTAATTTAAATTTTTTATCAAATTATTTTTTTAAAATAAAAGAAATTTCGTTCTTTCAAATATAGATTTTTCTAGTAAAAGAATTATTAAAATAAATTTAAATTTTATTAAATTCTTTTGAAATCTAAATTTTCGAATGAAATAAAGAAAATAAAATTTTTTCTCTCTTTCCAATTATCCTTTTTAATTAACGGTAAAAAAATCTAATATCATTTTTATTAACAACTCAAAATTTCATCAACTGTCAGATATCTAATATTTTAATTGTGAAACATTCACCTCTTTTTTTTTTTCTTTTTTCTTTCTCTCTTATTCAAACTCTTTAACCAAATAGTTTTTAGAGATTAATTTTTAGTCATTTTGATCTGAAATTACTTAGATTTGGATAAATATATATCTAGATATTAAATGTATTACTTTTGTTTCTTCATGGATATATATTTCATATTTATGTGATTTTTATTTTTTTGAGGATTATATATTCTCTTTTATGAAACTTTGTTCTCTTTTTATGAAAGTTTTATTTCTTGTTGAATTCTGAAATTTTTCAAGTTCGTTTTTAATAATGAACTTCAACTTATTAATAATATTCAAGCTATCAAGATGAGAGCTTCTTTATAGTTCTAGTAATTATTGAATTAAGCATATTTTTTAGTGAATTGCAATTTCAAATGTTCAGTAATTTTAAATAGATATATTTCACTTTTTCTATATTTTCGTACTTATATCTCTAGTCAAATTGTATAAATTATTAATTTTATGAATGATTTTCATATTTTTATAGAAAAATTTAATTGTGTAACATTTGTTACATATTTTGGGCTTATATATCTCATTTTGTTCAACATGTTGATAGAAATATGTATATGCATGACATTTATTGCAAGATGTGGATCATGAATTTTACAATCAAATTATACAAGAAAACATACTTCGTAATGCTAAATTAATATATCTTTATTAGAAGGTTATCATAAAAAAAAAAAATTTTACCCCATAAAATTATTTGTATTATTTTACTATTATATAGTAATACTAATTTTAACAAAGGCACCTATTACTTGTACCGAACGTCGGTGTGCATATTTTATATATCCAATTTTCGTAATAGGTGTGACTCGAAAGAAATAAAAGACGAAATATTAAAGAGTAATTTTGTTTTATTTAAATTATTTGTACTTATCCTTGATGTGAATGTGTATGTCCTTATTAAATAGAGGCTACCTTAATTGTTTAATCATATGGAGAAATCGGTCTGATTGATAATTGTTAATGGATATTTTCGTTCAATTTTTCAATTAAGTCGCAAGATAAATGATAGTACAATATAATTTTATTTTGTCAATAAAATAATATAGAAAATTTAGAGTTGTATAACGAAAAAAAAAAAAACAACATGGAAAGTTTAAAGTTGATATATTATATTAATTTTGAAATTTATATTTTAAAAAAGACAATACATAATCATTTTAGGAAAAAAAAATAGCTTTGTCCGAGAAAACTTTGTAATTAAAGAAAAAAATTCTGATTTTTAAACTTAAAAAAAAAAAAAAGCTATTTCCAAGTAAACTTCCTAATTGAAGCAATAATTTTGGTTTTCAAACTGTTTGCATATAAAAGGAAAAAGGAAATCATTCCCTCCCCCCCCTCGAATTTGCTAGCCTCCAATATCTAATTCATAATCATTTAGGCAAACCAAAATACATTGGATATAATTTTTCGTTAACTTTTTTATTAAATTATACTTGATGTAATAAATTTCTTATATTTTATTTGAAAATAAATTTCAAAATTATTAAAAATTACTAAAATAAATAATAGACCACATAATATCAAATAAAAATAAAATAACTAATAAACTTCTTAAATAGTATAAATATACCAACAAAAGAAATTATTTGCTTAATTAATTCCTTGAAAGACAAAAAATTACTTGTTAATATAAGGTGCATATTTCTTAAGTATCATATTAGCCAAAAGCTCTTCCAAGACATTTGACATTTTTTTTTTTAATTTCTTTCTTTTCTCATTAATATATTTGGTTCATTTATAATGATTCAAAGATTTTTGCTAATTTATTTTTATAATCAAATACACGGCTCATTTAGGCATCAATTTTACCTTTTTTTTAAAGTCTATTTAGTTGATAAATAAATAATTAAAAGCTTTATACTTTGTCATGTGATACTTTTACAAATTAAAAAATTTTACAAATTATGATTAAAAATAAATAAAAAAAAGAGACTCATCTAAAGATAGCTATACATTTAGTGATTAAAATAAGAAAAATTCAACTAGAAAAACACTTCAAAATAACTAAAGAGGGAAAAAAAATATTACCAATAAAAAAGTGAAACCACAAATTTTTTTTTATTTGGCATCAAAATAACATTATTGTCATTAATTTTTTATTCTTATTTTAATTATAATTCTTTAATCTAAATAATCTAATTATATAATATCTTTTGATAAAAAATAATAAGTTCTAATTATTGTTCACATATAAAATTTTCACTATTATCTAATTAGTTGAATATTCAATAAAACAAATAATAAGTCTATTTAAAATATTTATAATCTTATATTAAAATAAGCATACCATGCAACACACAAATTAGTAATTACTTTCTCATATAAATTTATAATAAGAAGATTTCCACCTCTAAATGAGATATGTGTGCATAAAATATTAAAATTTTGTTTGCAAATTCATATTTTGAAAGAATTCAATAGAAACAATTTCTATTTAAATGATTCTCTTGTTTGAAAAGAATTTATTTCTATTATTTTAAAAAATAATTTGATGAGAAAGTCAAATTAAATCAAAAGTCATAAAATTTTGAGAGAATTTCTTCCAATTAAAGAATTTAAATAAAATTACTATACTAACCTTATAACTGAAATTAATATTGTGATTATTTTATATACTGTGATTATTTTAAATAAGTAAAAATATTTTAAAAAATAAAATAATTTTAATTTATTATAGATTATTTCAAAAAAATAAAATTCAATTGAATTTTATAAATTTAAAATTTATTTCAAATAATAAAATTTTATCACTAAATATTATTCTTTCACTAATAAATTTTTTCACTTACATGATCTATTCTAAACATAACCTAAAAGAGTACAGATTTTTAAATAGTATGAAAATTTTCTATCTTTCCAAACATAGTGGTCCATCAAATTTTTCAATGTTTAGGTGACCAAGCTAAAATGGAAGGCCTTTCCAAGCACATCGCAACTAGGGTGAGCAAAAACCGGATCAAATAGAAAAAATCGATCGAATTGAGTTGATTCGATTTAGTTCAGTTTGATTTTTTAATAAAATCGGTTTGTGCTGTTATAATTTTAAAAAAATTCAGTTTTCAATTTTCAGTTCGGTTTTTTAGATAGAAAACCGAAAAAATCGAATTAACCGAAGTAATAAATAAATCAAATCAATGTGCATCCAACCAAATTTAAAATACATGTAATTTAATTGAAACAAATCGAACCAAACTGAACTTTTATAAGATTGATTCGGTTTGATTTATAGACACATAAATTTTAATTTAATCAATTCAGTTAATTTAGTTTTTTCAAAAATTTCAGCTCGTTTTGGTTATAAATATAAAAAATTCAATTTATTAAAATTTGGTTAAAAAATCAAACCACCAGTTTGCTCACCCCTAATTGCAATCATGCATGATAAACAAACCTTAGCTAAATCTTGTAGGCTATGACCTAGTAACCCTAATCCAAAAAAGTGATAACAATTTAAGAGAAATCACAATCATGTTGTGTACTATGAAACTTCCTTGATCCTCAGTTTACATGAGAAAGTAGTTAATTATTATTTGGTGAGTTAATTTTAATGTAATGCAGTAGTGGCGTCTCCGTCATTTAATCGATAAGATAATATCTTTTTGCAACTAGACACTCTAATCTAATCTCATCTGTTTATGGTGGATGGATGGTGGGTCATTTCTTACGTATAGCTTTCTTTTAAATTTTACTATACCTTTCTTGCGATGAGGTGCTGGTTCTTTTTTATAAATGCAAAGACCCAACTAATACCATAATTTTTTTTTTGTTGCAATTCAATTTTTGATTAATTTTAGGTATTATTGGACAACAAAGTACAATATATATAGCATCATAGTGGTCAAAAGCAATTGGTGATTTATGATATCGAATCATTCCATGACCACTACATCAATCTTAAATTTGCTGGTTACGTCAAACTAAGAGCATGTCTGATACGTAAAAAAATTAAATGATAATAAAATTTTTATTTCATTTTTATATGTGTTATCTTACTTTATTTTAAAAAAATTAAAAATCAAATTTCAAAAAGATTAAAATATTCCACCAAGTGAATGCAACTATCATTTTCTCTCTATAAATAGCTTTTTCTTTCTTTTGAAAGCTTCTTACTGTCTTGCTCATAGGAGAGTCACTTTTCAGCTATTTTTGGCGGAATTTTTTCTCTTCCTTATTGTTTTATGTTAATAACAATAAACTCTACCATATTTAGATCTAATGGTAAATCTCTCTTTTATTTTCTTCTACCCTTCCATGGATTTTTCCTAGGGATTTCTTTTGCCTTTTTCTCTAGATCTTGCTTTTCTCCCCTCATCCAAATCATCCCTAATACTATCTTTTTCCCTCCATGTTGTTCACATTGGTATCCTTAATTGGAAGTGTTGATGATGTTTGAAGATCAGTTGAGATTTTTCATGGTGTGCTTTATTCTAAATCAATTATATTTCACACATTGTGAAACTGTCAAATCCTTTCGGTAGTATATTAAAGAAATCACCATTTAGGTTGCAAAGGGATCTGTCCCCCTCTTCTATCTCTTTGTTTATACTTCTATTATATATTTTTACTGCTATCTGGGTTTTGATTGAAAATTTATACATCTAAGTTATTTGATTATCTTGCTATGTACCTGCAGTTTGTGTTCTTCATAAGGGCAACCTTTGTGGTTGTAGAATCTTTAAACTTTCTTGTATTGTTGTATATAGTGACTCAATTTTTTGTACTTGGTTTAGGATTAATATGCTTGAGTCTAAGATCTTCTTGTATCTTATTTTTTATGCAATGGATCCTTTCTTCTGAAAGAAAAAACTATTATTATAATTTTATTACTTAAATTAATTTATTTACTTGTAAAACATAAGATTCTTATATTATTATTGAAATCATATTGTCTTAATTCATTTATTTGCTTATAAAATATAATATTGATATATATATAATTAATTATTAAAATTTTGTTACTCAACTTTTATTTTATTGTGTATTGAAATATATCAAATAAAAGATATTAAAATTTTAAAAATACCCATCTTAGAAATAAAATTTCATTTCTCATTTTTTTAGTTCAATCAAACATACCATAACAATAGTTAAATAAAACTAATTAATACAAAGTTTACTTGGCATATGTGCATCAAAAAATAAAATCTTTAATTATCTCTATTATTTTATCTAAACAATGAATTCATATATAATAGCGAATACTAGATTCCAATTCTCACTATCATATTTTTCTTATTTTGGTTTAAATGATATGCGATTGTATTTATTTATGAGCATATATATATTTAGTTTATAGAATAATTATATATATGTTGAAAAAGAAAAGATATTGCTTCACTTAGAAGAAAAATGATATAAAAATAAATTTAAAATATTTTTAATTATTTTATTTCCCCCCTGTTTTTAAGAGTTAAAAAGGCTCCGTTTTATAATTGATAAGTAATATATTATTCTATAAGTAAGAACATAGAATCCTATTAATTGGTTTCTTGAAGAGGAAAAAGAAAAACACCCTTAATTGATCAGTTGGGTTGTGGCTTTTTCCGTCGGCCTGGGTAAGCTAACAATATTTTTTTTGAAATAAATTAGCTAAAAAGCATAACGTTTACAGATTGTAATTTTTAAATATATTTAGTTGAAAGAAAGTGAAAAGTTAAAAAATATTATACTTTTTTATTTAACTTCTTTAATAAAAATAAAATAACTTATTTTTAGGAAAATTGAGAGAATATTTAAAATATTTCTAACTATTTTTAAATAAATTTATTTATATAGTAAAAATATATGTCAATAAATTAAAGATAATACAGTGTTTTATAATACATTTTTTAGAATTAGAGTTTTATGTATTTAGTTCGCATTTTTTTTAAAGAGGTATATCAATTTCATATTTATATAATTTCAGAGAAATATAATTTTAAATATGTTTATTTCAAAGAAATATAAAGTTAAAAGATATTTTTTTTTGAGAAAGAAGTTAAAAGACTTTATATTCCTTTTAATTATTTAATTTTCAATAGAGATGAACTAATTTACTGAGAGAAAAATTCAGTAATTATAACTTCTGTAGAAAAATTTGATAATTTAACTTTCCCAATAGAAATTAATTAGCTTATTGAGAGAAAAAATATTAGATATAACTTCTTAAAAAAAATTGATAGAGATTATTTAAAATATTTTATAATTAATTTCTTAAATAAATTCATTAATATGATAAAAAATAGTGATATTAATAAATTAAAGATTATATAATATTTTATAATATATATATTTTAAACTAGTGAATGAACTAAAAATAAATTAATATACTTTTTGAGAAAAAAATGTATAAACCAAAAGCATAAAACTTCAGTTCTTTAAAAAAAAAAAATTTGAAAAAAAAAGTTACTTTTCTTTGAACGAAGCGAAACTAATGTTTTTTTTTTCCCTGGAATTAATGAGAAGTTTGAAGTCCGCTTTCAATATGAACGGAAATCGAACCAACCGTTTATTGTAATGTGGCCCATTTCGCCATCTTCTACCTTCGAAAAATTTAAGTGGGTGTTAAAAGAAATAATTATGCCTTTTTGGAGCTCCAATCAACAAAAAAAAAGGTATACATATTTTCAGTTTTAAATTGGTGATCTATTGACATGTCAGATTACCAGAGGAGGAATTTTTTTTCTTTTTTATTCTTTCATTTTCATTTTGATTCTATTTGAAATGAATTTTACAAGAAAAAAATATTAAAAAAATTATTAATAGAATTTTACTCCATTTGTTCTAAATTATATATTGTTTTAAAGAGAAATTTTTGTCTAATAATATTTGAAGTTTTATAATTTTCTATAAATAATTAATTAACTTATTCTAAATATACCATTATTTAAATTTTCTCTATAACAACATGATAGTAGCAATTATTTCTTTTTAAAAATTTACAAACAATAATTAGAGTAAAAATTAATCTAAACGTAGTTTAGTCTTTTATATATATAAAACAAACACAATCTTAATTAGCATATAAAAACCTTAAATTACATATAACTTGGAATAGATAAAATCTCACATTAATAATAGAATTTTACTGTTTGAAATATATTTTAAATTGATAGAACTTAACAATACCATTTTTTTTCGATTAATAACAAAAAGAAATCACTAATAGAGATGAAAAGACATCAATAGAGATCATTAATACTATGACCATCTTTTTTTTTGATTTCCATATCCATAACAAGGATTAAAACTTATTTGATTTTTATATCCATTGACATAAGAATAAATCAAAATCAAAATCCATCAAACTCGTTTCTCAAATCAAATCCTTTATATTTTTTTAAGTCCACTCGTATATCTCTCTAAACTCTAATTATGAATCTATTAATCTAAAACTTATCATTTTATTTCAGTCACCTTTGTTATCACCTTCTTCTAATGTCTTAAGATATATGGTAAAAATTGATCTAAAAGAGATAAAGTTGTTCTAAAGAGCAGGAACAGATTCTGGAATGACAGTGAGGATCAAAGTCAAAATGAGAATTGAGGAAAGTTTTGAAAAAGCATGTTTGTCCTCGATTTCTTCAAGGATGCATACTGAAAATCTGTTAATCCACAATAGATTCGTTGCCTCCACAATGAACTTGTTCAAAATCTTCTCTTCCTTCCCTCTGATGTTAGCCAGACAACTCTAATTAAATGGGTCAAAAAGGATAGTAAAATCTACATATGAGTATAGAAGGAGAAAATTATATTATTTATTGCTTTATTTTTTAAAAAGAATTTAAAGAATTAAATTTCAAATCCTTAGTTGCAAATCTATAAAGAGTTTAGCTTTATATTTTTTCATCTTGATTTTTATTATGAGATCTTCAGAGTTTGCTTTTTTTAGTAATTTTTATGTGTAATTTCTTGATTATTTCAGCAAATGACTATTTGTTATTTTGCTTTATTATTGTGTAACAAAGATTCTATAATTATTGAGACTATGCTTAACAAGATTGCGACTGAATTACAATTTTCTTTGCAAGTTAATAGTTAATCCTTTGGCTTGAAGCATCTGGTTCACCAAGGCTAATTCACGACATTTATGAAAAATTACTGTACTATTTTGGCTCTTCTTTTTGCCCATAAAAAAATAAGAGTGTTTTGGTCTAATTAAGTGCAAAATTTTTAAGATAGTATGTGAAACTCACATTGTCAAATAAGTGTTCAATAGATTAAAAATAAAAAATTAAGTTGTAAATTGATCAAAATTGTAAAATAAAGTATTAATATGATCTATTGCAAAAAGGTCAGAAGATAAATTATGCATTTGACCCTTTTCAACTATTCTTTTTTTTTTTTCTATTAATTAAACTATCTTTCATGTCTAATTTTGTAATTAATTAACATGATGAATTATATATGCATCGAAATGGAGATTGATAAAATCTTAAATCATGTTTTAGTTCTAATTTAGAAAGCTTTGGCAGCCATAACATAAATTAAAACAAAAAAAGAGGTTAAAAAAATTGAGAATCATGCAATAGGTTATAGAATGCTGAGATTGAAAAACATTTCAAATTCTTCTAAAGGGAATAAGTACAGTATAAAGGTAACATTAAATTTCTTTTGATTTTTTTTTTTTTGGATTGAATTCACCATATAGAATGGTAATTATTCAATTAAAAGAGATTTATATAATACACTTTGAGTATAGTATTATGAAAAATTACGAAATGATATCAATAAAATTGAAAAACTATATGAATGATTTTTTTTATTAGTTGATTCATTATTTTACATGATGAACTCAATTCATATTAAAATTTTTATTTCTTATAAACTTTAAAACTAAATTTTGTGGATATATATATATCTTAGTTTCTATTGGTTAATTTAAGTAGATTTGCACTATAAAATTTTAAAAAATTGGCATTAATGTGATTTTTATTTTTATTTTAAAATTAAAAATAAATATTGGAAACTATTTTTGACAATACTATTTTTTTATTTTTTATATTTATTAAAAATATTTTGAAAATAAAAAATAAAAACCACAAATTTTAATTTCTGAAATCTTGTTTTTTTTTCTTACTTTGAAAAAATAAAAAATGATACAAACAGGGCCTAGAATATTTATTATATTTTTAACTATTTTTTTTTCCCAACCTAACATAATTGAAGTCTTTATCAATAGAAAGTTGTTGGTTTACTCCTATATACTATTGTAAATAAATTTTAGTGAATTTCAAATTGAGTTAGTTAATTTAAAGAAATAAAGTACATAATTTAGAAAAATAAAATTTTCTTTGAAATCATAATAATATAATATAATTCAAAGGGCTAAGGGGAATTTACTTCTTCTTCAAGTGTTTGAGTTAAATTTTTGAGCCAATATTTAGAGAATCAACATAAAAATTACGCTCTTAAAATCGCCCAATGAAAAAATTACTAGAACAATCAATTTGCTTTAGGCAACGACAACTTTTTGCAGTCGAAATAATAGCATTAAATTTGAATTGATACGATGTCAGGATTCAAATATTACAACACCGATTAGCTCAATCTCACGTAAATATTTCTGTATGTATTTTTTAAACAAAAAAAAAAAAATTTAACAAGATGTGTAAGATTTCTTAAACCACTTTCCAAGATTGGAGTGAGATTACATTAGGACCAGGCCATCCATATGAGAGTACCAATACATTCTCCATCTACACATCTAATTCCAAAATTTACATGTGAAAGGTAGCTACAACATTGCAGAACAAATTGTGTCAGAGGGGAAGATGTTTGCCCACAACTTATTGGCATACAAAAAGCTTTACCTGTGTCACTTCAGGCATATCTAACTCTCACATCTCCTATATAGAAGCTTTAGTGATTTTTGAGCGAGATTTCTGGCCTTCCAATCTTGCTTCAAGAAGTTTTGCCTTCAGGGTATTTTCCTTTATCCCTCCAGGCAACTGCAAATATTCAGATTTATCAAAATCTGCAGATGCCAACTTTGACATCCACTGTTGCCCTGTACTTCCATTTCCTGCAAATACAGGTTGAACACAAGAATCTCCTTCGAGATTACGTTCAGGATGAATTTTATCACCTTCAGATGGTAACGAAGGATTTCTGATTAAGTTATCCAGCACATGCACACTGGCTAAGTTATGACCCTTGCTATTTTTCTTTGACCGTGACAGTCTCTTCATGGAATCTGAATTCATTATTGCTTTAGGTTGGCTTTCTGAAGAATTATGACCTCTTTGTCTAGAGCTGCCTGTATTTTGTTTTTTACCTGCACTCTTTTGCAGTTCCAGACCATGGGGATCACCATCAATAGAATCTTCTTCATCAGCAACATCTCGAGGCGCACTTACATTCTCATTTAATGGAAAGGACTCCCGCTGCGAGCAGTTATAGATTGCCTCATTATAAAAGCTACCATCTTGCCTCAATTCATTGGTTTGTCTAGCTTGGAGAAAGGTTTCTATATCTACACTTAACTTGTCAACAATTGTACTCTTTTCGGCAAGATTATTTTGAGCTTCTGCTAGTTTCATTTGCACCCGCTCATCAAGCCATGCTTCTGAAATATGAAGAACCAATCGGTCAGGTTTCGCCCCACCAACAAGATCTGTATCAGCTTTGTGCCTTAAGGACCGTACCTCCCGTTCATAGTCTCTTATTCCCTTGGCAAACTCATCACATAAATTTTCCAATAAAATGTGTGCTTTCCTCTCTCTCTCTAGTTCTTTTAAAGCATTAGAGAAAGCAGATTTCACTTCAGAAAGCTCTCGTGCTAGCTTCCGGTGCAGGCTCTCTGAGTGCTTCCTTAACTTCCTCTCACCTTCCAGATCTTCTCGTGCTGATTGAATGACAGCTTTGATTCGATCTTGCTCTTTATTTTTCCTAAAAGCTTTATCCTCTGCAAATTCCTTCATTAAGTCATCCATTTCTAGCCTGTTCGCTTGTTTCTCTTTTAGCAACTTTTTTATTTGTGTCCGAGATTGATCTAATTCCATTTTCAAAGATTTTAACAATGACATATTGCAGGCTTGCTTTTCTTCAAGACTCCAAATCTGATTGAGTACCTTGAGTAATTTTGATGATGTCTTGAGTCTGTAACTTGACTCACCCATCCTGCCGTTAAAATCCAAAGAACTGGTAGGGGATCTGCAAGGTTTATAAGGCGCCACCTGTAAAGAAGAAGTGCGTCTCAGTAACAAACAAGGGAAAAAAGTTCTATGACAGAAGAACCATTTGAGAAAGCATAAGGAAAAGACACATATAATAGTGATGTTGAGGACTTGTGTGACATAACTTAATCATGTCCTTACATGGTGTGAAGCAGCATAAGGAAAACAAAACTTTCAGGATTCCCCTTTTCCATTTTTGTTGGTTGCATATGCAAGTGCAAAACCTTAATAAAGGAGGAAAAAAAAAAGAAATAACAGAGGAATTTAAGCAAGGGGAGTATTTTGTTACCTCTACTGAGCTACCACAACTTGCAGAAGATAAATGCTGTAGAACATGTTCATTTCTATCAACTGATCGATGGTGTTGCATCAATGATTTTGCAGCACTCCTCGAGGGACTTGCACTTGCTGGCTGGAAATATCGAAGCAAGGGATCAACTATTCCATGAAATAATACTCAAAGTTAAGGACACATGAAAATAAATTTAGAGTTCTATCATCATATGCACAATCTAATGCATTGCTACCATAAATTAAATTCAAACATTGAACACTCAAATCACTCCTATCAGTTTAGTTCAGTTATACCATATCCACAATCCATATGCATAAAACACTTGAAATCCTGTGTTAGTAACTCGAATATGTATAATATAAGCTTATGCTGTGTAAAAAGGAAATTAAGACTAATGTTCAATGTTGACTGGGCAAAACCATAAACGTCTGAGAAATGATGCGCAAAATATAAAAAGATTGAATATTATATACTACTGAAAAAAGCAAGGAGGGCCTCTCTCCCCTATGATAAAATAAAACTTGAGAGTTATACGTACTAGCGTGAAGATAGTTGGACAATATCTTGGCAGTCGATGGAAGTTATAAATTCATTTCAGTTGACAACTAAGCAGCATTAAAAACGAAATAGCCACCGAAATGTCCACTTTTAAAGCCAAATAAATTCTTCATGACAAAAACCAATAAAGCTATAAACTTTCAAAGCCTCTCATTTTAAAGTTACACATGAAGTAATCGTTCAAATTGCATGAATCCAGTAAATGCATACAGGGAAATATAGACCACCTAAACCCAAAGAAGAAACTTTTCAAATGAAACCACCAAATATAAAAAAATAAAAAATAAAAAAGGTATAACAAATCTGCTCATGGACCACCAGCCCCAGAGTTGGTATGTTATAAACAAAGCAATTAAATATCGCTTTTGATGAACAGTAAGTATTCAAGTTACATATGCAACAAGAAAAGTAGACTGTTTCTGCAGTGACAGTTAACAAAAAATCACAATTATAAACTTACAGTAAGGGCAGATAGAGAAAATAAGTCCAGCAAAACCCAGATGCCACAATCATCAAACAAGTAAAATAAGGCAAAAACAAAATTACAAGAAAAAAAACAACTGTACTATAGGTAAACCTGATCAGGTGACTCAAAGAGGTCTTTTTTCTTGTGGTGGCGACGGCGAGCAATTCTGGCTCTAGGTCCAAAATTCTTGCCCATTTTGGAAGTTGAAAGTTGAAGTTGAGGCTGAATCTCCCAAAGATTGGCACAGAGCTTTCTAGCAGAGACAGCAGTAGCAGTAGTAGTGAGGAATTCTCGAATGTTGCTAGTGCTGTTGTTGTTATTCCCATCAAAAGAAGGGAACTTTAGCCTCCAAGTAGGAGAAGGAGTTGATGGGCCTCCTCTTTTCCCTACCAGAATCAACCCTCGTTTCAACTTTTTTTTCCTTCTACTACTATTACCTACCAATTCTTCTTGCTTTTTGCCTTTCTTTTCTCTCTCCACACCTTTTTCTTTTCTTTCCATATCTTTCTGTCTCTCTTCAAATTTCAAGTTCTGGGTTCCTCTCTGTTTCGCTCATCTTGTTTTTTGCTTCCAAATTTTCTATCAGACGGTGAGGACAGAGAAATGCTCCTCTCTGATATTAGAGTTCAGAAATTTTTTTTGGCTTTGGTATTTGGTTGGGGTACGTGGCAGTTAATCAGGTATTTACCGTGATAAAATTTTTTTAACTCTCTGCCCCTATAACTTAGCCATCTAAACTCTAATGGCCATCGATTCGTATTTGTTTCTTCCTCCATATTCACATATGGGTAAAAGAACAGCAATTCACATGTCAAGAAGACTATTTTAGTGTAGTTTTAATTCTATGCATGCAATCCAAAAAGCACATGCCACTTTGTTGACTCTCTCATCCTCGTTGCGACAATTTTCAAATGCTAAATATTTTCTGCACTTTTTTTATATACGTGACATTTTTTTTTACCAAAGAACAGATGAACATAATATATAAATAATAAATAATACAAGTGAATAAATAAATTCATTGAATGCTAACTAACAGCTGAAGTAGTTTCAAATTTCTTCAGTAAAGCCAGCAAGAGACTACTAACTCAACCTTGTGGTCCACATCTAAATAGGCCCCATCGTGCATCAGCTCGCAATAAAACATTGGTTTGTTGTTTCTTTTAAGGATGTTAAGCACACGTATGCTAGTAGTTTGGTGCCCATTCTTAGGCAAAAACATCAAGTTGTTTTGTTCATCAATGGATCACTAGTACCTAGATATATACATAATACACAACATTACTAGCTTCTTTTTAACTGAATTTGGCAAGAGAAAGGACCGCAGACAGAAGAAAGACTCAAAAATAATGGACCACTAAATGTGCTGTGTTAGTGTGGTGTGGTCCAAATTGAAAAGCATAAATACTCGCATCATCCCAAATATTTCCTCCAACAAAAGCAATCATGATATGAGATATATAACCAAATATTACACCCACGGTTAATAATGAGGGCCTTTAGAACCTCGAAGCAAGCAGGTGTGATCTTTTTGACCCCATCCTGTCGTATAAACCTCCAGCTTTTTTAATGCTCCTACCAATGCTTTTTTTTGTGCTTAAATATAGGTTTAGTCCACATCAGGCTCGACCTGTCTTAAATTGGGGTCACTTAGAGAATCTAATTTAAAGGCTTACAGTTTAATTTCAGGCCAGGATGGCCATTCAAGTCATACGCTATATGCAAGTACTCATTTCCTTCGGTCTTGTCTAATTTCAACAGCAAAACTACTAAAAAATGTGGATGGTCCTATTAGTACGGTCGTCCAATAACAGAATGCCAAAGTGACCGTTTACTGCTTGAATCCACTTGCATTCCACATGAGTGAGTCGCACATTAAAACCCAACAGCCATCGCATTTTGGTTGTGCAATGCAATCTATGAGATTTTTAACGGACAACTGCAAAAAGAAATGCTGATTTTAAACTATTCATCCTTGTAAATTTTGGTCATGTCAACTATGGGAATCTGAAACCTTTCCAATCGTTCATACTAAAATGGTAAAATAATGATAACGATAAAAGAACTAACCCAAAAAAAAAAAAAAAGTCTTAATTGATAGTCAGATGCATTGTAAGAATCGAATCAGTAATAAAGAATTTGAAGATTGCAAAGTATCTAGATACATTTCATATCCAAATGAATTTTCCAATTCGTTTCATAGATAATTACAAATCATTCAAACTATGCTCCAAGCCTCAAGCTTGATTAAGTTACTTTCAGAGTTATATTCATTCCATAATCCATACTTGATAATCTGCACCATTGTTTCTCCACTCTATGCTAAACATACAGTCATTAACTTTTGCGGCATGGATCCATATCTCTGTCAAAACAAAAAGAAAAAAGAAAGGAAACAAATAAAATGTAATCTGCCATTGTAAAAGGTCAAAAAGATCGCATAGATGAAATGATCCAACATCCATGGTAGGAGGAACCTTCATGCTCTGCCCTTAGACATATGCACGGTGAAGAAGACAACTTTAAGGGAGAAAAAAGCAAAGATTTTCACCTTTTTGAGTCAAGAGAATTTCTATACAAAATTCAAAAAGCACGAATCAACTTAACCATGATTTCCTTGACCTTCTTATATATTCACAGTTCAAGAAAAGAACGTTGAATACACCTTGTAAGGTGCTTAACCGTTAAAAATTGAAGATAAAATAACAGTAATATAATGATGCCTAATTATCTATAAAGATATCCCCCTTGTGCATGGTGCACAATCTTGGACTGCTTTCAACCAAAATTCCCTGCCAAGCCCAACTCTCCTTGTCGTTTCCCTGCTTCTTCCTATATCTTCTTTCATTTAAGACTTACGAATACTTATGCCATTCCAAAGTTAAAGAACCCTGATGTCATGGCATGTTTTGTAAGTTTTATGATTAGATTTCTATACAGAAGAATATTGTTCTAGCAAAAGCACCATGGGTAGCTCAGTTGGTAAAGATGGGAAATGCAAGCATGGATGTCATGGGTTCCATCCTTTCCACCCTCCCTTGTGAAGTTGGATGGAATATTTGAGAGCTAGCGCAAAAATACACATACTGAAGTAGGAGGCTCTGGCGGTAGGGTTGATAGGCTGGTGTTCTTTGGATTACTTGCTTGTTGGTCGGGCTCTGCCTAATGGGATTTCTCACTGTACATGCTGATGAAGGTGAGTTCTAGGATTCCAGCAGAAAAATGGAATTCTCAACATTTTTTCATCAAATTGATACAGTTTCTATAAGCCGTGTGTTAAGGAAAGGGGTCTAAATATTCAGAACTGTTATTTTCTACCAGTTAATATCTATAATTGGCTGTCATCATCCCAGTAATGAAACACGCATGACTGATAAAACAAGTTGTTACATTACTTCTTATATGAAACACACAAGCAAGGGGAAAGAGAAACTTACCAGTTGCAAACTTATGACTCTGAGTTGTCCGCTAGAAATATTTGTTCAACGAAATTCTGGAAGCGAGAAGAATAATCTTGCGAATTTACAGCAGAGATTGACTTTGAATCATACTGTATCGATTTGTAAAAATGCTCAATGCGCTTCTTCATATTGTACTTCTGATATATATCAACTATTGTAAAATATAATCTAACGTTAAAGCATTCTGGTTCTTTTGCAGTTCCCATTTCTAACATTTTTGTCTGGAAAGCACGTGCTAGCATTCCCTTGCCAAATTTACTGCAACACTAACACAGTGTAAGAAGTATTGTTTAACTTGAGCATTTAAAACTGACAATTTTGTACAACTTGAGCTACTATTGATTCCATTATTGAGCAACTGCAGTACTTTCGACTGCATAACTTGAGCAATTATCTCACATACATGATGTGATAAAGTTACCAAACAGAAAGTTCATTTACATACATGTTGTCTTAAAGTTATTGCTTAGTTGTTTTAGCTCAATTCCCCCCTCTATGTTTAGGTCTATGAAGTATAAGGACTTAAAAATAAGGTCAATGCACATTCATATTATGCTAAACAGAACTATTTTAAATCAACTTCAACTCATAGTGTAACAATTAAAATAACAGAGCAGCCAGTTGTTCCCTTCTGCCTATTTGTTTGTACGGAAGGTAGAGTTTTACCTATCAGGCTCTTGGCAAATGTCAGCAAAACTCAATTGTGTATCCTCAAATTCTTGTAAAGAGCAATTAGAGAGAGTGTCGCTATTAGAGCTGCTATCAACTAAATCTGGTGGAGAAGGAGATGAGCTGGAGACTGCATTATTGCTAAGGGAATTTCTGCCATCAATTGCAACTGTACAAGATCAAAAAGATGAAAAGATTAATTTTTTATGGTTCAGCTATTAATCATAACTACGAAGTTACATGTTTGGCCCATTAATCACCTTGACATGGAGTCTGCATAGCTATACCAATCAAAAGACTGTATTCAATAATGCCCTCTGCCTCTAAAAACTCACAATCAGACTTGATTTGCCTAGAAAGTAAGAGAAGATGAAATCAAATGACTTGATGTGCTTAAAAAGTAAAAGAAAATGAAATCAAACATCCATTTATACATGACTGAAAAAGAAAATAACGAACCAGGAAACAAAAAGCTATATGTTATAATTTACAATAATAACCTGCAGTTTTATGGAAGTTAACATGCATATTGCACTCATTTTTCTACTTTCTTAGCTGAGTCGCATGAAATCTCTTTGAGAAATATTGTAGATAGGATTCTCACTTGTAAATGCATGATATCAAATGAATACACTGCCAAAATAGTATTGTGCAAAGGCAGCTTTGGAATTTAATGTCACTACCATAAGCAATCATCTTTAGTTATTGAATGATGATTCATCAATGGATGAGGTGTTCATGAAATATTGCGTGCAGCTGTTTTCTTCAATTTCAAGCCATGCATAATAAGTGGATGTAAGAAAAAGAGTTAAATCATGCTTATAAGGTAGATCTATATGTGGCTGTAATATAGTCTAAACTTAAGCATTTAAGTAAGAAAGTGAACTCAAATACAGGAGGTCAAGAGTGTGAGTGTGAATGTGAGACTGATTATGATCTATGGGTCACAAAAATAAAATTTGAGTCTGTGATTTATGATAGTTGAAGTGAGTTTCAGTGGAGTGGATTGAGTTGTAATAGTAATTAAAATTATAAATTCACTATTTACATAAATTTGAGTATTTATAATAGTTTCACGTTCCACAATCTAAATTACATTTTTCTCTTCGATTGAGAATTGCTTAGGAACAATTAAATGCTATTTTACTACCCATAAAGAAATGATTTGAATGTGCTCTGATAATTAGTGCAACAAAAACAAAAGATAAATAAAACAGGATAAGGTTAAGAAATAAGGTATGAAAATTGAAAGGATTTCTCATATCAGATAATTTATGGAAAAATTTCAAGAAACAGAGAAAAACTTCCATATCTAAGGTCCATTCCTAAAATCTGATACTTCACTTTAGGTCAAATTTTTTTTTTATTTTTTCCTCTTTCATCATTTTTTTTTAATTTTAAATTAATGTGGTGAGAACAAACAAGTAGAATAATTGACTTACGCTAAGAGTTTTTCACGGATCAATGGGTCTAGATAGAAACGGTAGTCAAAATCAGAATCCTTATTTATGACATGCTCATCAACTCTGATTTTATAGGAGGCTCGTCCTTTTGTTGAGCCTTTGAGATGATAAATATCATATACATTTGCCTCTCGTGGCATTGGATGCGGCATAACAAGAAAGTAAACCTGTCCGTGAAGAATCATGAGGATATCAAGTTAGTAATTTAAGATGGTAACCGCATGTGGTAGAGAACATATACAAAACAAAGCCTTCTTATCATAATCTTTTGCACTTTTTTTCTATCTTTATTTTCTTCTAAAGCAATAGGAAAGTGTCACTTGGATCTAACCTGTAGTGCACATAGCAAAGAACTTCAGGAAACAATAACATCTTCAGACACGAGAATCATTTTACATCCTAATTAATCTAAATACCATTTGAATTCTTTGAACTTGTCATTTGTTTATTTGTAACAGCATTCTACTCGCCATGTGCAAATACTTAGGTAAAATTTACAAGGTTGTATGTGAAAGAATATAGGAGGACATTTTTTTTTTCTCAGAAATTATTCCTGTTGAAATAAAGTACATGGGAATGTTTCTAATGAGCAATTGCAACCTCTGAGATGGACATAACTAGGAAGCAGCCACTTTTTGCACAATTATTTGAACCCCTCCAAGGAGATATTGCTTCTTTTGTATAAATTAATAAATCAAAGTTGATGTATCTTATGCAAGACGTAGTTTGGTCTACAACATTTGAAACATTATTTACCTTCAGACCACCAAGTTGTCTCACAGAGTGAAGTCCATACAATATTTGCACTATCATAGCTGGATTCTTCACTAAATGGAAGTAGTAATTTGGAAGTGCATCCAGCATTACCTACACAGGAGGTTTGTCAGATTGCTAATATTTAATGACCGAAAAAGTACAAGCCAAGGAATATTTGGCATTCTAGAGCTTAAAAACACAACAGGTTTTCAGTGCAGAGCAGCTTTTTCTCTAGTCAAATGAAGACTCAGAGAGAGAGAGGGATGACTGGCGAAATTCTTAAAAAACACAACTAGAAATTTCGGAAAAATGCTTTCAGTGATCACAAGTGATAAATTTAATTCCTCCTAGGTCATTACAAAGAAAAGAGGAGTTTCGCCACGAATAAATTTTGATGCTTCAACAGACAACTCTTTTGATGAAAATAAGTTAAATTACACCAACAGAAAAAACATGGATTTATACAACTGTAAATTTCATATCGCATTAGCAAAAGATCATTAAAGTTCAAAATTTCTCACCTTCAGTTCAGACTTCCTCACGGTTTTGATCACAAACTGGTCATCAGGTGAAAGAAGAATCACACGACCAGCTTTACTAGGGGAAGAGACCTCCCTTAGGATGTCAGTTGAACAAAGCAACATCATGTAATCAGCATAATTAACATTGTGAAGTTCTTGTATGTTTCTGGAGAAGAAAAACAACAGCACGAATTTCAGCTCCATTTATCTGTTAAGCATTACAACTTTTCGACATGCGTGATAAAAAAAAAAAACTGAAGAAAAACACATAATAGATAACCTGAAAACATCAGGACAGTAATCCTTCCATTCTAACTCAGTAAATTTCCCAGGTTCAAGATAATTAGATTCCTGTAGATAGTACTGAATCCTTTTACACCGAACATCTCTGAATGCACAAGATGCGAACTTGTTTGTCAACTCCTCCGCCATGTATTATTGCCCTGCAAAAAACCCATGTTGAGGTTAAATTAGAAGATGATGAAATGCTAATGCATTGCTTGCATTATCGGTTATCATCAGGCACAGAAAAAGCAGCTCAGGCAAGCATTTTATCAAACACCTATTTCGGTTTCCAATTCCCCAAATTCAAATTTGATCGATCCCTGATTGAATAATAACAACGAATAGAAGAAGAACAGAAAGTGCAAATGCGGTACCTTTTGGTAGAAGAACTTTATATATATGAAAGAGAAATCTGAAGGAGACATCAATGATGATATGAGATTGTTGTATATATACATATACATGTTAAGAGTTGAAAGATTTTAGTTGTAGCGGTTTGCACTTGTAGTTTAGAGTTTGTTTTGGAAATTTAGTGGAGACGTCCTGTTTTGAGTTTATTACAACAATCAAACAAAGTGACACTGTTGTTGGGGATGGGTTGGAAATCTTAACCGGACGAGGTTTTCGCGCCAGATTTAGTTGCCTTCCCCTAATTATTGACCATTCTTTCTCTTGGGGGTTATATTGGTACAAACATTCCAGCGTTAATTGCCTGTTTTCGTCGTCGGACAACAGTCAAGTGGAGATGGGCCATGGATGGGCTTCATTTTCCACATAGGCCCGGGCGAATTGAATTACCTTAATTTTTGTATTTGAATATGATTGGTTAAATCAAATACCTATATTGAATATGTTATTTAAAATATATTTACAAATATTAATAAAATTAAAATATTTAAATATAATTACTTTTAAAATAAATAATATACAAGTATTTTAAATTATTTAATTAATTTTTATTTATAATCATTTAAATTAAGTAATTTCATATTATACATTAATTAGTAATATATTTATTTATACATCAAATAATTAATTTAATATTTGATAATTTTTTATTTTAAATAAATTTTAACTTGATAATTGATAAATTTTAAAATAGAAATTAGATATATTGATTAATTGATGATAAAATAAAAAAATATCCTCTCTCTACAAAATATTTTTTTTAACATATAGTTAAATGCTATGAGCTTTATACTTTTTATAACTAATTAAATTGTCCCTCATTTTTAAAATTATGTAAAATCATTTTTTCATTTTAATTCATTAAATTACTAAATTTTCCATAAAATTTTAAAATTTTTTCTTAAATAATCAATGATATAAACACAATATTATAACTAATTAAATTGTCCCTTATTTTTAAAATTATGTAAAATCATTTTTTCATTTTAATTCATTAAATTACTAAATTTTCCATAAAATTTTAAAATTTTTCTTAAATAATAAAATGATACAAACATAAAAATTAAAATATTGTTGGATTATATTTAGCTAATAATGGTTTGATATTAATTTTATTTAGTTATTACTGTTAATTTATAAAATAATTAATAAGGGTATAATCTTAAGTTTTTTAAATGTTATGATTATTAATTTATATATGAAAAAAATTAATAATTATTTGTTATTAATATTAATCAGTATATATATATATCAATATATTTTTAATAATTAAAATCTACATGTAATTTTATTATAAATTTATAAATAATAATTTAAACTAATTATTTTTTATATAAATAATTAAAATATTATAGTTTATAGTTGAATAATAAAATTTTAAAAATAATATGAAATAAAGATTATTTTTATTTTTATTTAATTATTATTAAAGAGATTCAGAAAGAACTACAAACCTTAATAAAAACTGCATCCTTTTATAAAGATTAAAAATAAATAAATAAATAAATACTATAGCCCTCTCTTTTCCGCCGTTCCTCATCCTTTGCCCCACCCCCTTTGAAACAATGCCAACTGCAGCAACAACATTGCGTACAACTTCAACGGCAGCAATGACGATGCATATAAGTATGCACCTTTATAAAAAGTACCACCGCGAGATCCGTATCAAATGCGAATTGGATTCTGTATTCAACTGAAGGACTATATGATAAATTGAAAAAGAACAGAGATTATCTTGCTTTCATAAAACATATTTAGCTTTGTTTTTATATCCAGAAGCCCATTGGCCAAAGTATGGGAATTTGGCTTAGCCTTACAGACTAGACACGTAATGTGAAGAGAACAACTCAAGGAAGGAGGCTGTTACTATTTTGGAGTTGAAACACCTTCAGTTGAATGACTATTCTATAGACACGGGAATCAATGGCTATTTCCATTTCCTCATCATGAATATAAATGTCCTAACATGTCATAAGGACTCATAAGAAGACTCGCATCCATTTAGGGGAGACACTGGGAGAACCAGCATCAACGGTCGGACAAAGATACTAAAAATGAAGTCATTGGCATGGGAACCCATTTTTACAGTGGAACCTTGAAAAGACACTCCTATAAGGGGTAGCACAGCCATAGATATTGCATTACCAAATACAGAAAAGCTATTAGAGAAGTGCCATTCCCTGAGTTTTCCTAGGCAAATGGAAAAGCAGTCCTGCTCATTTGAGTACATGAGCACGTTAGAGGCAGGCAGTTACAGAATAGTTGGTCCAGAAAAAAAAAAAAAAAAATCAATGCCCACAGCTTCTACAAACTGAAAACTCAGTCATGCATGCATTCTGCACAATCCAATGTGTTCTAGGCTTAAATCATCAAATGCCAATCGCGAAAACATTAATACCCACTCGATGAAAAGCAATGGGGGTCACATCTCAAGGCAGTAATCAGAAAAAGAGTATGAAGTTGTACTCATACATAAGTATTTTCAATGCAAAGAATAATATTCTCATTTCATGAATAAGCAGCTCTATCTGCTATTACATATTGTGTGAACTTTTCCAGAACAGATTTCACAATTACTGAAAATAAGAGCCAAAATAACAAAAAGGAAGATGTGGGCATTTCAGACAAATTTGTCTACACCACCACATTAAATTCAATATGATATAAATTATGGTTCAATCTCAAGCCGAGGTTCAAAGCAAAAACCAGTAAATAGCTGAAGTGGGAACCTTTTCGTCACTGGACATTTTTGTGACCACTTCCATAGTCTATGGTTCATGTCAAAAACAAGAAGAGCTGGAGCTCCATAGCTCTGGATGTATATAAGATTATCTGTGCCACTGCTAGCAAAAACATCATCAAACTCCCCAAATCCTTGAAAAAACCTGTGGGGCATACGGGCAATCTCTTGCCACTCTTTACCATTTAGAACCCAAATACCAATCCCCTTAATTATGTCAGGCCGGTCTTGTTTACCAATTCCTCCGACCATTACTAACTTTTGCTTCAAATTCATCAAACGACCACAAGTAAGAGGACAAGGCACTGGAATGAAACTCCTTAACAATAAACCTTGTGACAATCTGCTGGAAAGATTATATGTAACTAGACCATGGCGATTCTTTGGTATGTGACCCCCAGTTGAGTAAATCAAAATGTACAAAACCCCATCACATATCACACTCTCATCACCACTTCTCCACCCTGTTAAAACCTCTGTCCAAGAAGTTGCCCACATCCTTGTTTCTGAATCATAAGCATAAATAGAGAGATCCCATTGAAAAAAATCTCCTGGGACTTGTTTAGACTTGACAACTGAGATAGTATATCCATGTGATATCCTGTTCGCTGAAATTGCGAGTGCACTGTAATCAGCAATTTTTAAACCTGGAGGCTCCTCAAGTTTCTTACAGCATTTGGTGATAGGGTTACAGACATACAACTCACTTCTGCTGTCATTGTCCATGAAGCAAACCAAACCGCAAGATGAAGAAATTAACCAATTGGATGTTTCAATGCATGGGAGATCAATGCCATACCACTTACGGAGGATTGGGTCATAGGCATAGCCAACAGGTTCATCAGAGCTGGTAAACATAAAATACCATGGTTTTTGTGATAGCACATGAGAAAAATTCCACAAAAACCTTCTTGAAATAACAATTTCACGCCATCTTTTACACACACAACCTGCTCTGAAGACACTAGCAATAGGAAGATAGGCCAGAATCCGTTCCAACAGATCATCAGGCAAGATTAAATCCACAGAAACTGCATTAATTTCTTTATTGCCTTCATCACTAAGCTCTGAGAATGAATCAAACTCACTGCTATCTCTTGCTACATCATCAAAGCAATCATTGATCCATGATGTCTCTCCCTCCATGATAAAGAGCCAATAAACAGCAGCACTGGTAGAAAGAGAAGACAGAGGAACAAAATTCAAAATAAATACTAATTTCTACAAGAAAAAGGAGAAAAAAAACCACAGTCCAGCTAAAGAAGTTAAATCACTAAACAAACATCAAAATTCAAGAAATTCAAGTTTCTGGCTAACAATTTTAAGTGCACAAAAGAACTAGAATGGGAAGCCAAGTAAGGAAAAGGAAAGTCTTATACTACTAGAGAAATTCAATTATTATTATTGCCATGTTTAACCTAAAATTAGATCACATCAATAAACATGATAATGAAACAATACAAGCCTGCAACAATGACATTCCATATATAACCAACAACTATATATAGGACCCATAATCATATTCAGACCAACTTCCATTTATATCAGATAGAGATCTCCTATTACCATTGATTCATCTCCAAAATATCCAATTCATTGACCCCCAAAAGTAAATGAGGATACTGGAACCCGACACCATCTTATTAACTATTAGCAGAACCAAATACATGCCATAAGAAAATCTAATTCATAACCACAGAAAACAAACAAAGAGAACGTCTAAATTTTAAGATATGCCACGACTTGAACACTAAAAACACAGCTTTAACAGATTTCCAAATGACAAGCGTGCTTGGAGAGAAATTGAAGCAAAATGGAAATTTCAGACAGCTAAGCAATCGAAAATGAGATTAGTTACATACCCAGAAAGATGTAGAATCAAGGCAATTCAGCAGTAATAACAAATCAAACGGATATCCAGAAGCAAATAATACCAGCCACATGAGTCCCAGTGGCCCCAAAATATCAAATAGAAGAAATCAAACAACAGAAATATGGGAATACAACTTCCCGATTTGAAATCTTATTATGCACACATCCCACATTAATCACTTAATTGTTTCCTCAAGAAGGATAACAGCATTTAAAAAAGGAAAACATTAGAAAACGATATAAGAAGAACAAGGAACATTTTAAACGAAATTCTTATAATAATGTAACTATTGATCCAGAAACAACTGGTGTTATTTCTACCAAAAAAAAACTATCTTTCTACTGTTTAACACATCAAACCCTAAAGACGATTTAGTGAGCCAAAATAATAGAATAATGTTAGGTGGAGGGAAAGAGAGATTAGGCCAGCCTTAAGCATCAATCAAACATCAAAGCCCCACTTAACTAAAAATCATTACCATGATTAACTAAACCCAAATCACAGATTAAAAACAAAACAAGAAACACAGGCAGATTTAAAGAACATAAAGACAGAACCTTTATATAAAAACATGACCCAATACCTTGTTCTAAGCCACCAAGAGAGTGACTGCCCAACTGGGAGTGGCCAGATTTAAGAGGAAAATAAATGGCGGAAATGAAAAACAAGAAAACAACAGAAGTGCCCACCCAGAAGAAAGTATAGAGCAACCCACTAATAAAGGAAAGTAATAAAAAACATAGGGACCAAAACGAAATTGGGATATGGAGAAGAAACTTGCTTCAAATGGTAGATAACTATGACATGGGTCACTCCAGATTTGGCTGGTAACCCAAGCCTAAGCATTCCATATGAGAGAAAGAAGCGGTTTTTATTTTATTTTGTTTTGTTTCTTTTCAGTTTCTTTTTTCATATAACAAAAAAAACGACAGGCAGAGAATGAAGTGAGAAGGCGGTTTTGATTTTTTTTTATAGAGAGCAGGAGAGAGGAGATTGGGGGGGCGGGGAGGAGAGGAGCGCGTGTCTGCTCGTGGGATTTAGGATTTGTATAAAAGAAAATAAGCATGGAGGGAGTGTAAATGGTTTGAGGTGTTATTCAATTTCCTAATGGATTTTTAATGAGCATATGAAAGAAAACATTGGGATTTTGGCCACAATCAAAAAGAAAATAATAATGCTGTCTTACTCATCTCCCCCACTTTTTTTTTTTTTTGACTTTTCTTTCTCCCCCCCTCCCCTCTTTTTTCTATTTTCCTCTTTTAATTTTCATTTTAATTATTCTAATTATTTTTTTAGAAAAAAACCAGTATATTATTTGTTGCAGCTCTCTGTTCTTTCTTCCAGCTTCTTATTTGTAATGTCTGTTTTCTTATTTCTAGGGGTTTTGGTATACACTTTCCTCCTCCCAGTCATGAGCTTGGCAAGTAGACACCATACCATTCCACATGGGACACCTGCCTTCTTTTCCTTTTTCTTTCTCACCACATTATTAGCTTTTGAACAGTGAAAGGAAGCCTTGGACCTGTGGCTTTTTTTTTTTCAGTTTTGTTGCTGATGGAGGCAGTAAGGCCTCTCCTCTCCTGTGGACTTCTTTAATTTAGCCTTTACCTAACCCACAACCGAATCGCCTTCCATTAAAACGCATAAAAAAATTAATGATATTTAAATTTTGATGTCATTTATAAATATATTCTTAACATAATTCTATTTCAATATGATTTTTTTTTTAGATTTAATGAGCTATGTACTTTTCAATTTTGATTGGAGATTGTTGTAATCCATTTGGGATTTAAAATAGTAATATTGAATCATGCAACTATGATTTATGGGGTCAGAAGCATCAAATTCATTAGTAAGCCCATTCAGAAAAGGTCATATATATATATAAAGTGAAAAAGAAAATTTTAATGGCTCTTTCAGGCGATATAAGCACAAAGGATTTCTCTGTTTATTGATCAAAGATGGCAAGAAGAAGGTTCCAAACGATAAAACAAGAGGGAAAATGAAACATATCCTGATATCACCTTATAAGTACAAGCGGAACAAACATTATGGAATACTTGTATTTGCAATTTCAGGCATAACACAACAAAAACTGATGACTAAATGGCTTTATACAATTGATGATGCCTACAATGCTTACACTCTCATTAAATGCAATAGATCTAATATAATGAGAGCATGTGGGCATCGACCTCAACATTTGGCACAGAAAGTGTCTGTACTGAAGAGAAGAGAGAAGGGAAAGGGGGTTTAGTGGCAACACCACGATATAGCACCTCTTCTTTCCAGCCAAGCCACCTTGCGCACATTAAGTCGTGTCACTTATAATGGTTTTATTTGTTATGCTTTTCTTTTATTAAAAAAAAAAAATCCGTAATCTCTGTCTGCTTATGCGTAGATTTTATTAAGGAAAACCTATCAAATACATTTGAAACATGAAGTCAGGAAAGGCCCAGACGGAGAAGGGGGGTAACCCAACATTGAAAGGGATATATATATATATATATATATATATATGTTGGGTGGAAATGGATAGTTCATGAGCATGGAAATAGTCCCTCCCTCTTTCTCTTCCCCCCACCAAAAAAAATCAACTTCTAAACGCTGCAAAAGTTAAAAAATACTGTTTAATTGTTTTTTTTTTCAAATTTTTAAATGCTAAACATGACAAAATTTTACCACAAAAACAAATTTTCTGAATAACAAACAACTTTAATTAAAAAAAAAATTCAAAACAGACCATACATAAATAGTACTTAAAGGTTTTTTGTTTGGGGAAAAAAGCGGGTTTGGGGGGGCGGTGTTGGAAGTTTCTGAAGGACAGGAAAGCAAAGAAGTGGATAGAAATCACGGGGTTGAAGATATATTATCTAAAGATAAAAATACCTTTATCTTTAATCTAAGAACAAATTTTGTTATGTAGCATGTGATGTCTATATACTGTGTGCGCGTTGAGTATTTCTAAAAAAAAAAAAGGGGAAAATTTACTTTCACTGGCACACCCATCCATCTTTATTTCTCACATTTCTTTTGTTTCCCATCAAATTTTCTTTTCCTTTATTTGTTTAATTGACATTTCAATCAGTTGTTTTTTTGTTTTTTTTCCATAAATGGTGTTCAAATGAAGGAAGCCAACATTTATGTGCACAAATGGCTTTCCAAATCTTTATCTTATGATTGGCAAATTCTTCAAAGAGGAAAGAAAATAATGAGAAAAAAATAAATTTGATTTTCATTTTTCATGTTTAGATAAATAAAAAATGAGAAAAAATAATTTTTTTTCTTTTATTTATTTTTTCTTCTCATGTTTAAATAAAAAATAAAAAAATAATTTTATTTTTCCTTTTTCAATAGTAGCATGAAAAGTAAAAATATAAATTTATTATAAGACTCTTAAATAATCATATTTTATCTAAAAGGGAAATAAAAAAGGTAAAATAATTAATATTTTATTTCCCTTATATTTTTCTTTCCTTTTTAGACAAAGCAAAATTTCTTTTTTTATTTATTTTACTTCCCTTTTTATTTTCCTCCTCATCACAGGTTAAAGATTTTTGCAAATTGATTGCTAAAACTTGAGTCAAAGCTTCATTGGCACTTCAAAAAGAACTGAAATTTCCATTGATTGAGATAAGAATAGCCGAAGCTACAGGAGATTGAAATTTAATCAAAGTTGGTTCACCAGAATTGAAAAATGAATCACTGACACAAGCATTTGAAATAGCAGGAGAAACTCCAAGCCATACCGAAAATGAAGAAAGAGACGAATCAGCTATTTTAAATCTCTCTCGCTTTCAACTTTTTTAGGGTCTTTTTAAAAAAAATGAATAAAATCGAGTTCAAAGATAGGGATTGCTGAAAAGAAGTTCCGGTTTTAGAATTTCAAATGACGCATGTCAGATGCTCGACAAAAGTCCAACCCAGTGTAGCCACTAAGTCTTGCTGCTCTCCACAGCAAAGGAAAATCTTCTCTCATCTCGTTTCCCCAGCCTTGTCTTTCATCCTTCCCTTCCTTTTTCACTCGTGGCCAAACAAAGTGTAAAACTGATTAAAGGGGTGCAGTTAACGAATTGAGCCTCGTATGCCATCTTCTAAGTTCAGTCCCTCTGGCCACTGGGCACCAAGAAAGAGGATAAGAAAAGGCACAATCATATGCATGTTAGTGGAGCCAGTAATCCAAGAAAGAGACGACACGAGACATGCTTGAAAATTTTTACAGAAAATCATTGCAAACTCATGGCCCATGCAAAAAATGGCCTGGGTGATCAAAATAAGAAACATGTCAACTGTGGCAGTCAGCAAAATTCTGTTTGAATCCAAAAAATTAATCCAATGAAATCGTTTCAGTTTTTTTTAATTTGATTTTTATATAAATTCCATTTGATTTTATTTTTAGTAATAAATTTCAGTTTAATTGAATTAAATTAAATTTAGATAAAATTAAAATATATTAAATTTATATTAAATCGAATTAAAATATTTAAATTTATCATTTTATGTTAAAAATATATAAAAATTATTAAAAACTTATTTTTATGTAAAAATATAAAAAATATACTAAAATATATCAAATATTTTAAAAATATTTTTATAAAAAAATTCAGGTTAAATCAAATTGAACCACAATAAAATTAAATCAAAATGTTTAATTTGTATACTTAATTAGGTTTTACTCTATTTAAAATTTTCACTTATTCGATTTTTAATTTTTTATTCAATTGATTCGGCTCGATTTAAACCAATTGCACACCTTTATCGTTCCATAATATTAAAATTAAAAAAAATGTAAAAATAAGTGGCAAGTGATGAATATAATTTTATTTTAATGAAAGTGATTAAGAAAACATATTTATTCTTTCATTTTTTTTATATTTAATAGGTTAATATTAACATCATATAAGAGAATAATTTAGATATTAATATTTCAAAAAATAAAATTTTAAATTTTAAATATTTTTATCATCACAATAAAAAGATATGTAATTTTATTTTATTATTTTGATAGAATTTAATTTAGTTATAATTAATTTCAAAAATTTAATGAAAAAAATTCAAATATATTTTTATTTAATCAAATATATAAAATATAAATTTATAAAAATTAAAAAATTTTACTTATACCAAACCCAAACAATAACAATTGGTGATTGGAATTTGTGGGATGGATCAAGTGCACCGCATCCATAAATAAATATAACTATGCTCATCAATGTATGGAGCAGCGTCTTTGGACACAATTCAATTGGAGAAGCTTATGGTGTCTGCCACTAAGCCATATAAAAATGAAATACAGGTCAGTCAGCCCATCTACGCATTTTAATTTAACTGATTTGCCATAACGATACAATATCAATTTTGATTCAGCAATATTATAATAAAATTATGAATTTTACTCTTGATAAAAAAAAACTGTTAAAAAATGAAATAGAAATTAAAATTATGTCATTGGTGATCAACTTATAATATGGGATAAACTCTAGAAAGCTTTTGACAATTGAGAGCAATTTTAAAATTCCTTATATATCTCATAAGATATAAAAACTAAAAATTCATATCATAAAATATAAAAATAAAAATTCATATATGTCTTTATTTAAAACTCTTTAATATAAAAATTCATATCATAAAATAAAATTTCAATAAACTCTTTATTTTTTTCTAGAATACAATAAAATCTATTATTTAAATATAAAATAAAAAATTAGTTTTATTTTTCACCTTTTTATATCTAAAGAGCTAATTTTACTTTTGCTAATTAATATGTTATAAATTTTCATATATTTCATTAATTAAAATTTTAATCTCATTTTTTCTATTGATCAAAATTAAAAAAAAATAAAAGCAATATAAAATTAGAATGAAGAATAAAAATATAAAAGTTCATTAAATTCAAATAAAATTTATTACTATTTATCAATAAAAATGCTTTTTATTGTATAAATAATATTTTTTAAAAATAAAAACACCACTAAGGATACTTTAATATTGCAGTTTTTATTAAACTAATCAAGAGTCATAAATTTATTAATTATTAATTAAAATAAATTTTATACTGACGTATATTTGAGATTTGATACTCTTTTATTAAGTATTATTCACATATAATTGTTCATAAAAAGTAATTGCTTTTTAATGTTGAATAAACTTAATTGCTTTTTAATGTTGAATAAACTTACTGTTTTTATAAATCATTATTATAAATTTTCTAGCTCTTTTAATTTAAATTTTATTTATTACTATAATTTATAATTCTGGTAAATTTTTCATATTCAATGAAATCTCTGTTGTATGAATTTTTGTTTTTTTTTAAAAAGATCATAGAATTAACTGTGTGTAGGGGGGATGTGAAGCCGAGTCCCAGACGGTGAAGTACGTGTGAAAGACGGAGCAGATCAAAAATCAGAAGAAACTAAAAAAATCAGAAGAAACTAACGACGTACAACCAGAGGGAGGAGCCGCTTCGCTTTTACAGCGAATCGGCGCTAAATCCGGATAAACAGAGAGAGCTGCACGGACCCAGAGCTGTAGGATCTGATTGGTAAATGGTATTTACGAAAATAAATCGAAATTTTTTTTAATTCCGATTTCCCCAACCAAGCATTTGCGATTGGTTTCTCTGCTCTGCACACGTAAAACATCGATTTCCCTTATTAATTTGTTTTTTTATAAAATAATATTGAATCAATCAATCAATCAATCACGTCGCGCTTCTTGCTACAGACCATAGAGAGATCTGCCATCCTATGCCCCAGCCAGCTTCCTTCTCTCCATGCTGTCTCGCCCCTCCCGTTTTAACAAGGTGCTTGTTTTTCTTTAACCCTCCAGCTCTGGCGCTCACCTACTACTGCTTGCAATTTACATAACTGTTTGTTTGCGGTTTTTTTTTTTTATTAATGGATGTTTGCTGTTATTTTCTGGTTCCTGCATTAATGCAAAATGCACACCAATTAAATAGTACACCAGAGCCAGGGAAGGGATGAATGAATGTGTTATAATAAGCATTAGGAATTAACTGCAATCCACTACTTTTTTTTTTTTTTCTTTTTCTGAAAGCAACAGCAATCCACTACTTGTGCTGTGCGTTGGATTTTAAGCTTGTGTTTGGAAGGGAGGAACATAAGAGGGGAAGGAAAATAAAGAGGTAAAATAAAGGAATAATGTCAAAATCTCTTGTTTAGGAAGAGAGGAAAATGAGAGGGGAGGAAAAATATTTGAAATTTTCTCCTCTCTTATTTTCTCTCAAAAATGGAGAGAAAAAAATGGAAGAATAAGGAGATTTTGTTGAAATGATCATCTTGTCTCTGGACATTATAAAAAATTACAGAATCTGAGCAAAAACTGGATCGAACTGAAAACTAATGGAACCGAGCTGATTCGGTTTGGTTCGGTTTGATCTTTGAATAAAATTGGTTTTTTCAATTATAATTTTCAAAAAATTCGGTTTTGAGTTTTTGATTCGGTTTTTTGGATAGAAAACTGAAAAAATTGAATTAACAGAAGTAATTAATAAATCAAACCCATTTGAATCGAATCAAATTTCAAATACATGTAATTTAATTGAAACAAATCGGACCGAATCAAATTTTTTATAAGATCGATTCGGTTCGGTTTATAGACACATAAATTTCGATTTAATTTGATTTTTTAAAAAATTTCGGTTCGGTTCGATTTTAAAAATAAAAAATTTGGTTTATTAAAATTTGGCAAAAAACTGAATATATTTTTAACATTTTCAAATATAAAAAATAATTTGAGAATTTTTTTCGTGTTACATTATATTTATCATTATATAAATTTTAATTTCATATAAAATCAATTAAATTATAAAAT